>JAGVVM010006112.1:0-20659 GCA_019149425.1 Psidium friedrichsthalianum
TGGCAGCTAATGTAGATACCGAAATATTGCTGACTTTTTTGAGATAAGTTTCTCCGCTCATGGTAATAACATCGTGCTGGAATTTAAGAGTTCTACTTCTTCCCTTCCCAGACTTCTAGCGAATCTTCCCTTCAGTTGATATTGACACCATATTTTGCGTCTCTCTCTCTCTCTCGTCTTCTCTCTCTCATGCACGTTGAGTCGTATTGCTTCTCTCAGCCGTCTATCTAAAATCTGCTCATTTCTCTATATACTATATCATCAAAGCAAATGAAGCACTTCAGGCCAATAAAGAAGAAATGTAAAGACAAGTCCAGGGGCAGGTGTATTGAATTCCAATTTATAAAGCTGCTTGATAAAAGAAAGATTTTCCATTGTTCTTATTATACTTTCAAACTGGTCTTTATACGGCATTGGCAAAACTCTTTCCTCCCCAGATTTTTGGATAAGAATAGTGGTTCAAAACACAACACACACTTCACTCACTCTCTCATTCAACACCTCCATGTTTCCCAAGTCCTAAATTGTTCTGTGTTTATTTCCTATTTTGAACTAGTATCCGCTTCATACCAGATTTCGACAGGGCACAAATATTTCGAAAGTGCAATTCCGGTTCCTCGCGTCTTGGACGGTTAATTTCTTAAACATTACAATGATTCTTTCTCTGTCATGTCAGAGGTCTGCCTAGAAGTAATCTTAAATTTCAGTAATGAAACGATGTGAACTATGTCCCCTAAAGAATTCTAGGTTCGTAAATTGACTTTCTATTTCTTCTTGGAAGCCTGTGGTCTTGTTAACGAGAAAACTGATTCTTCTTTCTTTTTCATTTTCTCTCTATTTTCTCCTTTTGGGGGTTGTTATAGCCACTGCTGTCAATTTGTTGTTGTTGGTGGCTTCAATGTTTCAGTTGAAGATTGAACAATGAGTTACTACTTTACTTGGGTGCACATGTGTTATGTTTGCTTATTCTTCTAAATGAAGATTTGCCCGAAACCGTGTTTGGTTGTGGATCTCTGATGCTCACAAAGAGTGATGTTCAAAGATAACAAGACGTCCCATTGATGAGCTAAACAAAGAGGAAAGCCTTTGGCATTCTTATATTTGAACGGGAGTTGTTGAATGGATCTTTTAGATTGTATTTATTATGTTTAGTGAAAGGGCTCATCAAAATAGTTGAAAAGATAATCCATGCTTTCATCCGATGAGGATATTAGGACTAGGCATTGAAGACTATCCAGTGTTTTTAAATCTCCTCTCGATTCTTTCTGACATCCCTTTTCTTTAGTTGATAATAGCCAGGGCGAGAAAATAACCGATATTGAATACAGCTGACTATGACGATAATTATTATTTTTACTTTTGTTGGACGGAGAACCTTTAAAACGTGTCTTGGAGTATCCAGAGACTATTTTGTGGTTTAATGAGTCTTTCAAATATTGTTTCAAAAATGTTCATATGCCAATCAGTGAAAATTTTCTTATAATGGCCACATAACATGATTTTTTATATGCCCCCTTTCAGAAGTTGTATCTGTTCCCGAGGCCCGAGCTTTTATCTTATAACGTGACAATTACTCATGTTGGATTAATTGTCGAATTCTGCCCAATATCTGATTATTGTGGTGTCAATGGCAACCACGTAGGAATCTTCCATAAGATGATACTTCCCCCACAGTGTACAAGGCTATCAAGTATGTCACACCACTTTCATTTGAGTTTAAATGGCCTTGTAACATGTAGTACCCCTCCATTTATTAGTCTGAGCTTTTGGGCTTGAATGTACTAACATTGGACTCAAGTCTACTTTTAATTTCTCTCGCTTTCTTTGAATTGCCAGAAAATGATTTGGAAATATTATTAGCTTCTAGGGATAGTAGGAGCTGCACTTGCTCCACCACTTCCAGTGGCCGGAGAGTCTCACTTTATCTGTTGTCATGTGGATTCTTGTTGATCTTGTTCACCATCCTTCCACTCCATGCTCGTTAGACAATGTCATTCTGGGCTGCACATTGAGGAGGGGAGTTAAAGTACCCTATATTGCAAGCATATCGATTCGCAAATGTGTAGAATTTCTCCACTTAATAACTTAGTTTTCATGTATGCTAAGATAATTAATCAAGCTTTGTTAGATTCCATGCCAATAAAAGTTGCTACAAAGTCTTTTATGAATGGACCTTTGGTTTGTAAATGCAAGCAACTAAAATTACTGGCACATGAGGATTGTCGAGCTGTGGAATGTATGATCTATAGTTTTGGTCTAGATGGCAAACCATGAGTTAACATGTCATTTTTCTGAGCTTGGGTATGGTAAGCCATATAAGGTTGTGTTTTACTTGTTAGTCTTTAGTTGCTTCCATTTTCCCCAAGATCTAAGTAAGTCAATGAGTATGGATTGCACATATATTAACTATGGCATCCTCTTTTAGTTAACTTCACCAACTAGTTAGTTTCTTTAGCGTTCTTTTTGCTTCGTCTCTTCTTGATAAAGTAGAGCTAGGATGGAGGTGTTTTACCAAACTCTCGGGCACAAGGAAGCATTCTCTCGGGGACAAGGGCATTAATTGTGTATATTGACATGGATTAGAGAATTAAAGTGTAGTGGTTTCAACAAACCGTTTACATAAAATATTTGTCGTTTATGTTCCATGATTAGTTACTCATAAAGGATGGTGTATTGTTTGGTTTCACAGATTGCTACAGCAAATATGAATTAGGCATTTATTCCTTCTCTATTTCTTGTAAATGTTTTCAGTTTTTTCATAGGTTTTTGAAGCCAAAGTACACTGAGTAGTGGTACTTGCCTTTAAATTTCGACTCTGTACCTTAGCATTTATATAGTATGACTGCAGTAATTTTAATAATGTCCAGTCATTTATCAAGTTCTTTTTTTTTTTTTTGAAAAATCTCCCCCCACAAAGCAAAAGAAGAATTTTAGCGTAATTGTCACATTATTTGGTAGCTTGTTCATAATAGGGAGGAATATAGTCACGAGAATGCAAATGAATTATGCCCTTGAGTTTCTTCTAAAAAACGGTGGAAGATAATAGTGGAAAATCTGGAAAATTTCCTGCTTCACATAGCCCTTTTAGTGTAATGATGTCTTTATTGGTCCAATTGAAAGATTAAATTGATTATATTCAATAACAATGATAATCCTGATTTTTGGAGAAAAGAAATTACATGCTTCATTATCCAATGTTCCTTGCTTGCTAAAACTTGCTATAGTTTAGTTCTGCAATGCTAAATCAAATGATACTGTAGCAAATGAAATCATAAAATGATGCTTTAGGAGTTTCTTTCCTTTAAGATGGTCTACAGTGCTTATATTTCTGAGTACATGTTTCGGTGTTGTGCCTTGAAATTGACGGTGTTCTTTTCTGAGCAAGTCTATCACTATTGTGCTCTGTAATGTCCACCTTGCTGCATTATCTTTCCTTTTGGCCGATAATTTGGTGCATGTATCATCTACAGTATACCTTTTCCTTTGCTCTGTGTTTCTTTAAGGTGGCAAATATGCTAACTGAACTACGGTTTTCTAGTTTTGACCTTGCTGGTGAGACTAAATTATGGTTCCTTTTGAGGTAACCAATAGTGGGTGCTGCATGAGATGGTCTTTTTGTCGTAACATTGGTTTTTTTAGCCAAAGTCGTTTAAGTTAGTTGACTATAACATACTTTCTTTTGTTGATCTAGGTTAGTCCCTCTTATGAGCAGTCTCTGGTGGATGCCCGAAAACTCATTGAGCGTGAAATGGAGAGATTTAAGATCTGCGAGAAGGAAACAAAGATGAAAGCATTCTCTAAAGAAGGCCTTGGTCAACAACCTAGAACTGTAAGAATTGCATACTTGCATTGCCCTTTTGCATGGCGTTTAAAAGAACTAGTCCTCTCCTGGTGGTACATAAGGTTAATTTCGCTATATATTCAAAATTCTAAATATACCCTTATCATAGTAGATACACTTCATGCCCTATTTCTGGGCATTTGTATTCTGTTATATATATGTGCGCGTGTGCGTGTGCGTGTGCATGTGCGTGTGCGTGTGTTCTGTTTTTAGCTAATGTTCAAAGAATTAATGCACCTTTTGTCTACTTGATGCAACTCTCTTTCTGAAAAGAAAAGGACTTGAGAAATCTCAAAGGTATCGACTGTTTAAAGTTTTGATGGATGTCTGTTATTACCTCAATTATTTGGGTTGAAAATGAGAGGTTGCTAGTAATACAGGAAATTGATGTCAAACTAAATTTTAAGAACTCCTTAGGGTATCCTGTTATCCGGTTTTGGAATCCTCTCAGGAAATTCCTCTACTCAGTGTCTGTTTATTTATTAGTTTTTGTAACACTTCATGGCAGTTTCCCTTTTGGTTGCTTAAAAGATGAGGATGCTCGAAGGACATGTCTGATGTTCAAATCTCTTATGCTTTGTTTGTGGAACATGGAGGGTAGCAAAAGGGGGAGAAATTCACAATCTTCCTCAGTTTCTCCTCATAGGACTCTTAAGATTTTCCCATTTTCTACATCCACCTCCCATTTTTCTGCCCCTCCCCTCCTTCCCAGACGAAGCATAGATCTTACTTTTCTTGGTGTGCCCATTACTCCATTTTACTCCATTTTAGCGAGAATGGACATGTATTTGCTTAATTGATCTCCAGTAATACTTATGTGTTTGCTTTCCTATTCATCTTCTTGCAATAGGATCCAAAGGAGAAAGCTAAGTCAGAGACAAGGGATTGGATAACAATGTGGTAAGGGATTAATCTTTTGTTCCTTTATTTTCCATTCCGCTTCAGCACCTGAGAAAAGTAAGTCCACGAAAATGCTACTTGCCCTCTAAGATCTATATGCAGTACTCTTGTAAAGAACTTTTAACTTTCTCCTTGGACAGGTTGGTGAATTGGAAACCCAGATTGATATTTTTGAAGCCGAGATTGAGGGGCTTTCTGTAAAGAAAGGAAAGACAAGGCCTCCTAGACTGGTAGGAACTACGAGGGAAAGTCCACAATTTTGCTAGTAATTTGGCTGAGTATTGATTCACTGGTTAATATTGCTCTTTTACAGACACATTTAGAGACATCCATTGCTCGGCATAAGGCTCATATTATGAAGTTGGAATTGATTTTGAGGCTGCTGGATAATAATGAATTGAGTCCTGAGCAAGTTAATGATGTCAAAGACTTTTTGGACGACTATGCGGAACGAAATCAGGTTAATTTTCAGTTTCTTCTGTTGTTCATTCCCTGCATCCTTTTAAACATGCAACGGCATGACTGTGTTAAAGAATAGTTTGCCTTTGTGTAAACCAACAATCCTATCTCCAGTTCATGCAATATTCTTCTGTAAAAGAAAAGAAATTGAAAGAGCAGGGCAGCGAAATATTTTTTATTAGCATGTCCAATGTTACAAGGTGGTACTGCATGCATCTGACATTCATACGGATATGTTGTAGGTTTATTCCATTGAATAGTAATCAGATAGATTGCAACTGATTACATTCAACTGTCGGTGAGGTCATTTTGAGAAGCAATAATTTTTTGATTAAGTAAATTTTACAGCATGCAGCATTTATCTTTGATTTTCTTTAAACAACAATACCTTTCCATTTCGTAGTGAAACAAAGAAATTTTTTTTTCCCTTCTATATTCTTAAGAATTCCTCAATTAGTTGATGCGATTGTTCGTAGTGGACTAGCATCTCCTATGATACTTGATCTTTTTCTTTGGCTCCTTTGTTGGATAAAATTGTAAATGTAAAATGGAAATTTTCGTCTGTGGGCATGAGTTGTATTTTTTATGTCACTTTGGTATAACTAGTGCTGTGAAACCCAGTTAATGGGACAATGTTCATAAAAACATGTAGCCCTGGAGCACCAACTGTTATAAGGTCTGCAGTGCTCGCATTATGTACTAATCTTTTTATGCATGGTCCATGGTCCAATCCGATTGCACTTCTGTCTGATTTGTGGCTGCCAACTTATGTCATATAGTCAGGTAATTTTTTGGAAATAGTAGTTTGGAAAGTATATGAATGAAGTAGCAATTTCTGTTTCCTACTTGGATGTACTACAGTACCCACCTGGCCATTTCTTTTCCTCGATAAAGATTTATGCTTTTGTAATATAACAATCTAGTTCAGAGACATTAGAGCCTAGTCATGTTCTATATAAGACAATTGCAGACACCTCTACAGCTTTACCTGACACAGTAGTTTTAGTCCATGTTTAAGGTGTTTTATGGGTGGGGCATATTTATTTGTTATTTGCTTATAATATAGCTGGGACAAATAAATCCTCTTGAAGTTGATATATATTTATTTGGTTGTTCACACTGGACAACTATCTTGCAGGATGACTTTGATGAATTTGGTGATGTTGATGAGTTTTATAACTCATTACCGTTGGAGAAGGTGGAAGCTCTTGAAGAGCTGGTTACCCTCGGTCCTCCTGGTTTCTTGAAGGTGTAGTATCCATGCTATTAATATTTAAGCTTCAGAATGATATTTTTTTCTATTGTCTGTTTTGGGGATGCAGGCAGCCATCAATGCGAAATGGTTAAATCCATTTCAAAAACTCATAACATGGTGTATGTGGATAGGTCTTCATGTTTGTCAACTGTAACTATTTTTAGAAACTGGCAGACCTTTCCTTTTGTTTGCTCCACTTGATTGGTTGGATTCTGGGGATATTGGGATATGAAATGCTCTAATGTCTTTATAATATGTGACTGAAGAGATTCTATTTTTTGACAGGGGGCACCAATTCTGATCTTGAAGAGTTCTCCAATGGCTGCAGCACCTCACCTGGCGGTAAATCTTGATTATTCTATTTACAACTTGATTACAGGAATGTAGATTATATGATAAGGCCATGATTATCCTGTTGAAGTTTTGCTTGTTTTCTTCAAAATTGCTGTCTTCACCTTTATTTTAATGATGCCTACTGATCATTTCTTCTTCAGGCTACTACTACAACTGCTTATCAACAAGCAGGCTCCTTGGTCCAAGAGGAAGTTGAAGACACACGCTTTAAAGATGCCAATTCAGATATTAGCACAGGAATTGGGCCAACCAAAGCTAGTACCATTTTTGCCATTTCAACACCTATGGAAATTCATGCTGATCCTGTGACATCAAACATTCTTTCTCATAGCCCACTGGTGTATCAACTGCTTCAACAGTTCTTCCTGGTCCCACTCAAGTTTGTGGTATCCTGGAAAATGCAGGTTCTGCCGGTTCATCTACTTTGAATTTTTCTACTTCAGGCAAGGAGGAAGAAGATGTGAACTTCTTGGTCGACAACCGTCTCCCTCTCTTAATGAGGCTGAGATTTTGAATGGAATGGCTGGGGGTGCTCAATCCAATCAATCGTCATCTAGTATGACTCCAGCCGACATGCTTCCTGGTAGTGGCACCAATATTGTGCCCCCTTCTACTTCAGACATAGCAAAGAGGAATAATTTAGAAGCTGAGGAAAGACTTGGAAGTAGTGGAACAATGCAGTCTCTAGTGTCCCCATTGGACAATAGAATCATCTTACCTCAGGGGCTGCAGGCTAATGAAGTAACTGGATCTGTTGATTCTGGTAGCAGTGCTGAGGCTGCATCTCTGGCTGGCAGGATTTTCTCACCTCCTTTAGTTACTAGCATGGAGTGGAGGCCGGAAGTTCTTTTAACCAGAATCCATTGGTATGCTATTGTGTACCTTTTTCATGCTTGATTCATTTTGTAAGTCCTAATTATGCTTTGCTGACTCATGTTCCAAATTTGCAACTGTAATTCCTATTTGGTTTCTCTAATTTGATGCGGCAGAAATCTATCACGTGCATGGTGGCCCTTTTTTTGTTTAGTTATTGGGCCAACTGAATCCTTAGGTTCGTATCATTTTGCAAGTGTGTGAATGACTTTGCTCTGGGGTCGTGCCAGAATTTAAAACTTAATTTTGATGTCTGATTATCTCTCTGTCTTACCATGTGTAGATCTCTGATGTGGCCACTTTTGACTGCCTTGGTATTGGCATGTATTTGATCTTTGTTTGAGAGTAATGCAAGAATTTTTCTTGGACTCTGCTTTCATTAATCTTTTGTTTTCTTTATCTACCACATTTGAGGTGTACTTACACCAGTTTTATGTTTATAATGCCAAGTTCGGAATTTGTTTCGCAGACAAAGGCATCCCTTGAGGTTGCTTTTCCTGTGACGAAGATTGCTTGTGACGATATGGGGAGTTATTAGCTATAAATGGTTTGAGAAGGGTTGTATAGTAGTCAACAGAAATATAGTCAGCACAATTGATGGAACTGGTTGCCCTGTTGTCCATTGACCAGAGATCTGCAAAGTGGACCGTTTATGACTTATACTCTTCATGCAGAACTTTGGTATCCTGTCTTCCCAAAAGTTAAAGAAAGATGTAGAGAAATTTTTTCCTTTATTCTCTCTCTACTTCTTTCTATAAGGAGAGCGTAATGGCAGAGTTTTTAAAGGGAACGAGACGTAATTCGAGAAAGATGGTTAGGTAGTCCTCATTGGGTTGGCAAGCGAGCATTTTTTATATAGAGAGCCTGCCACTGTGAGGGCTGGTATTCCCTTGATGCTTGTTTAATATAAATGCTCATAGTTTGCTGTACTACACTCTTCCAGGGGTACACCCATGGGAGAACTGAAATAGCCCCTGATCAAAGGGAGAGATTTTTACAGCGTTTTCAGCAAATGCAGCAACAAGGTCACAGTGTCTTTTTGGGCATGCCTCTCTTGGCTGGAGGAAATCAGAAGCAGTTTTCTGCGCAACAGCAAGGCCCACCCTTGCAGCAGGTTCTTCCTTCTTGATGAATTTTGTCTATTTTTTCTTTTATATGCTGATGATCTCTGTATGGATTTCACCTATCGAATACCGTTCCTTTCAATAGTGAGCATATTAGGACACGATCTTCAGTTATCCTTGGAAATAAGTTGTTCGACGATAGATACGGAATCTCTCTCTAGTATTTGGTTGACACTCCCACTTTGTGCATTTGACAGTAATTTGTCTTGGATAATTTGTGTATTTTCAACCATAATTATGAAAATAATCAACCTACAAGAGCAATCACAAGTACTGCCTTTTGATTACCAGGAATACATTAAGATTGAGTCTTTACATGCCGCATGTGGATATTGCACGTAAGAAGGTGCTTCACACTATGTACTAGGGCTGAAATTGTTATGCTTCAACCTGTCATTTCATGCTATTTTGCTGTGTGAATGATAGTTACCACACGTTTCTTGATGTTTATTGTCTATCAAATCAGGATCATCTATAACATGGGGGAAACCACTCTATATAAAAGAGAGGCTTATTAGTGTTTCCGACCTTCTTCTTATTTCCCAAAACACCCTTGTCTCTGGTTAAATCTATGAATTGTTTGAACTTTGCTAAAGCAACCGACACACAATAGCACTCTTTTGTGTATTACAACTTTCCTACACTTAGATCTCTTTGACAAGATATTTATCACCTGCTGAAGTCGTGTGATTAGATACCTTGTTCTTAGTCATGAGTAACATTGTCTTGTCATTTTGTTACTACCATTGAGCCAACACTTGAATTTAGTATCATCCCCCAAATAAGTCCATCTTACACTTGCCATCCATTCCACATTCTTAATACCTATTGACGATACAACTGTATATTCTATCCCTTACTTGAAGAAGGATCAGTGTATTCACAGAGTTATTGTGAGACGGTTGTTACTTAACAGTTCACAAGCAATTCATATGCCATAATCTTTGAGTTGTTTTTTTTTTAGTATTTGCCCCATACAAGTAGCATATGTCTCTTTTTTGTGTGTGTGTGTGTGTGTGTGGTCATTTTATGTTTTGTTCTGAAGCTTGATTAATTTTTCCATATTTTTTCTACAAACTATGCAGTTCAATTCTCAAAGCTCATCCATCTCTCCTCAAGTCAGTGTAGGGCTTGGATTACAAATGCCAGGTCTCAACACTGTATCTGACTTGGCGCTGCAACAACAACCGGGTTCCATCCATCAACAGTTCAGTCAGCTATCTCTTGCACTTTCAGGCCCAAGAGATTCTGGTACATAGATCTTATTTGCAACAAGATTGATTATTATTATTATACATTGGAGGCACATAATGGCTCCAATTTCTGAAATTTGATCTTCTTTTTTCTTTTTGGGTCTTTTAGCTCTGGGAGGAAGGGCCTGCTTTATAGCAATTGGTTCATGAACGTTCATAGTTGCTACCTGTATACTCTTGCTGGTCTGCGTAGTTGTGCATGGAGGCATGGAGCTTTGTTATTCAATAGAAACTCAATTTGAATATTCCCAAATGGTTAAGGTTTCGTAGAGTCCGCCTAGCACAATCTTGAATACTTCTTCCATGAAAGGACGTAATGAGAAAATTTAATAGAAGATGGAACGGACTGTGTCATTGTTTTCCATACTTATAAAATATTATTGTTAGTCATATAAGTCTTCGATCGGTTGCCCCTTTCTTCAGATTATTTTCTTTTCCCATAACCTGACTTATTAAATGAAGTCCTGTCACTTCAATTGCGATTCATGCAAAGCTACTCAAGCAGGGAATGGGTGTATCTATTGTTTGATCAAATGTGAAATTAGTATGCTGATTGGTTAGTGCATAATTAGGATACCTGAAAAATTAACTTCATGTAATATTATTATTGCCTCGAGGAATTTAATATCTGATGCAAACGCTGATAATATGCTTGGCATATTATATCAAACTCATAATTTTTTGGTCATCCTTTTCATAAGGTAATGTACCCCTGAAAGCCCATCGATAGTCAAATGGGTCATCTCTGTACTGCAGCTTTAAACTATTGCTACATTCTGGGTTTTATTTTTTATCAGATAATTGATTGCGCATACAAAGACCTTCCAACTCTTCTTCACAGAGCAATTCTCAATCTATATCTATTGAATACTCCAACATTGCACTGTTTTTTGTAATTTTGTTTGTTTGGAGTGACTCATGTATACAGATTCTTTTTTTTCTTTTTTTGTGTGGAGAGCCTTGTGCACTGGGACTTACTTTTTAACTTTTATTTAATGTCGAATACTTAAAAACTTTGAACCATATAATATGAGTTTCTAAAAATCATGTTTTCTCATCATTTCTTTCTTTGTTTTGCAATGAAAGTCAAATGTTTGTATTTGACCTTTTTATTTCCTTATTTTGGGTGTGAGGCCACTTTATTTATCTTTGCAACTTTATTCTGCTAGAATGCTTCAGCAAGGTTAAACTCCAATTGGAGTTATTTTAAGATCAGTTATCGATATGGTTTTACTTCGAAAATATTTTCATCAGCCTGTATTGCAAACCTGAGTTAGTTGATACCAGGCATGCATCATGCAGAAGCTAGCAATGGCAAAATTTTGGAGCAGCCGGGGGAGCAGAATCTACTTAATTATTCAGGTGCTGATTCTGCTGTTAGGTCTGGAGTGGGCAAGAATGATGATCATCTGATATTCCCACAAGCATCAGATGTACGTTAATACATTTAAATGTTGATGAAGCAGCTTTACTTTTCATTCTTCTGTTTCATTTTTTTCCCCTAGAACTAGAAGGCCCTTTCGTATATTTCTTTTAAGATGAGTGGAGACCGTTTTGTTTTCCTTGACCATGTGAGGTCATGTGACGCTTTGGCATCAACAATTTAGGAATATTACTTCTCATCTGATGTCATACACAATCTAATTTGAGCCATGTGGTTCAGCATAGTGCTAGCTGACCCTAATCCATGAATCTGGCTTCCTTATTTCATCATGCCGGCCTAGTGGTTTTGCCTCTGGTTTATCAATACAACAAAGTCAGATTATCTAATGGCCACTAACTTATGGCTTTGCCCGTGATAGCTGTGTCCCTGTTTTTGTTGTTTATCTTCCCAATGCCCATGTGGATGGCTTGTGCTGTATCAAGCTATCGCATAACTGTTGAGGTTTAAATGCGTCTAGCTCCATGAGTATTAAAAATGGCAATTTTTTTCATTTCACAGAAAGATGTGTTTCTGGTGGACCTTCTGCAACTGTAGTACATTTTTAACAATGTGATACTTCAAAGGATACTACTGTGAATCGCTTGTTCATAAAATTCTTGTGAGGGAAAATACATAAATATGCTAATTTTAAATAGCCACGGACCTTTGGTATTTGGGCTGTAAGAGGTGAACTTGCTAAATGCCAATGGCACAGTGCGTTATGATGTACTCTGTTTTTCGGATGATGCAGTATGATATATGCTTAAGTGCTGGGAACCTCATCTTAAAAGTCCCCTATTTTGCTTTAGTTATTTAGCTATGGGTGGATCCAATCCGGTCATACATATACCTGGCGTAATTTGTGTAATAGAATCAATACTTAGGACCTTAGATTCATAGGATGCAGGAATTACATCAGAGAATTTCGTTTTACTCTTAATGGCATTTAATCTTTTGTATTTTTTTGGTTATTCACTTCATTTTTTTGCATACTGAAGTCAGAATCCTGATCAAGTGACTATGCTTGAACTTGTCTGCTCCCCAATACAGCATAAACTTATATTTTTCAAGCTGAATGAATAGTGAAATAACCTGGTAAGTTAGGTGGGGAACCTGGTCAGTCAGTTTAAGTGCAGACTTGTGACTCAGTGTTGGGCTGGCAGGGGTTAATGACATGTGGGCATGAACTATAACCGAGCAACCATTAGTAAGCCAACCATGAATTCCTGAACCGTAGAGGGAACCGTCTGAGTGATGACGGTAATTTTAAATTTTTCTTAGGAAAATACTTACCTGGCTGTTTCTCGCCTCTTGGTACTATATCAGCTGGTTTCATACGTAGAGTGTAATGGATTGTTAACTGTAGTAAGATTGGTCTGATGCTGTGCGTCGTGTGATCCAGTTCTCTTCATTAAGTGCTTCTGATGTTTCTTGATCTTCATACATGTGCTAACTCCTGGTGCATTTCACGAATGCTTCAACAGTATCACCTAAACGCAAACTGTACATACGTGCTTCCGTAAGTTTTTGGTACCAAACAGGCATGAGCATAGTTTCTTGGGTCTGTTTTTTGGCCACAGGCTGGATTAGTGGGCTCTATTGTGGAGCCTGCTCAGGTTCCTAGAGATACTGACCCATCCCCTGGGCAAACCCGATGAGCCCACTCGACCTTCTCGAAAGCTTGGATTTATTAGGGAAGAATATCTTGGACCTTTGGGGCGTTGTTTGTGATAATTTTGGACTCATCAAGTTTCAGTTAGGGAGGCTATCATAATCAGAGACACAATCAGGCAATGCTTGAGGCTGCGTTTCATAAGCTTCCTCAACCTAAGGACTCGGGACAGGCAAGGATGTTAAATGCCTGTGCTATGCAGTTTTACATTACGTTTTTGTTTATAAAACTTACAGTAACTCTAGTATATGCTCATACAATATTGTCCTGCTGCAGAGGCCCCTGTTGACGCGCCTCCTAGCTTTCCTCAAGTACAGGTGCCCATCGTGAAGACAAACGCTTTTTTGGGAACGATTAGGCAGGAACCCCTGTTCTGTTGATACCCTTTTCTTTGCATTTTACTATCAACAGGTATCTCCTTATATAGATGACATACTTTTTTATGCCTTACATGTGCATGCCCTAGAATGAGTGTTTTCTTGAGTCCTCTTCTGTAAGGTAATATTTTCTCTGATTCCCTCCATCATAACGAGCTGGACTCATGTTCTGCAGAATACTTTTCAACAATGTAATGGCTGCAAAAGAGTTGAAGAAGCAATCATGGGAGATATCACAAGAAACACACAACACCATGTTTAAGCGGCATGATGAGCCAACAGTAGCCACAGGTCAATATGAACAGGGGAGTTACATTTATTTTGACTTTCACGCTTCAGAAGACGATACGCAGCCTGGATGGTAGGTTTAACTGACTTTGAAGTCATAGGTGCTCTATCTGGTAGCCTTTACTAGGTAAAAACATGCATCTTATCAGCTCTATAGAAAACCCTCGTATCAGCCATCCATCTTTTAAATGTTATAAGAGTATCTTGATTAAAGAGGTCTTAATCCCAAGGGATTACTCAATTGGTAAGCGTGTTCATTCTCCTCACTCATGGCTTCAGTTTAAAACCCCTTGATTGCGGATTTTCTTGGGCCACACTTAGGAGAAACAGACCTATGTGTCTCCGGTAATTAGGGCAGTGTGTATGGGAGGGGGAGACCGTCACGTAGATTATTCGGGTACTTAAAGGACCCTGGACACCCACTGATATCGACAAAAAGGAAAAGATTATAGTGGTCCACGCAATTTCTAAATAGTTATATGTTTATCAAAGTAAAATTTCAAACTAGCTTTTTTGAGTCAGTGAGAATATTTTGCAGATCTATTTCTGTGAGGGCAATGTGGTTAAAGATAGACATATACTAGACAAGTACAACATGAATCAGATATCCTCTTAGTTGCCTACATCATAGTCCACTTGGCTTTAATATTGTAAGAAAAGATATTCCCATCGCTTACACCTGTATGGTAATTAGAGTTTATTTGAAGTTCTTTACTCGTGAAAGTCTCCTTTTTATTATACCATTTCTGCTTTTTGCACTTGCCTCTGCATGCTTTTTGGATAAAGTCTGTAAGCAACATCCTGATAATAAAAAACTTCACCTCTTCCTTCTTGTCAGGAACTTTGTTTTTAATTTCAAAATTTTATACCCTTAGGGAATTTGTGCAGGCCTGTGTGTCGCAAAGCATGCGCCTGACCATGCTCAGCTGGTCAATCTGCCTAAGCCACGATTGTCCAGTGCATGTTTGTGCGGCTGTTTTCTACAGTCTCAATGAACAAGTTATCTTGATTTCCAGCCATAAATAATTTGGGAAAATGCAAGATAGAACTTTTACTGATGGTTTGCATGCCTTCATCAATTTGATTTCCAGGTGCCAGAGGATCAAGAAGGACTTCACATTTGACTATCGTTACCTTGAAGACGACCTAGTGTTATAGGTGACCTGTTGATTCTGCTGCAGTGGTTATGAACCCTGACTTCATTGTTCGTACCATACTAATTATACTGGTAATTTTCAAAAGCCTTCTGTTTTTGTTAATTTGCAGACACAGTGGCCGTTCTTTTTACGTTCTGTTCTTTAAGCTTAACTCTATGACATTTGCTTTCCCTGCGCTTGCTTACACGACCTTTGGCTTTGCCAGTGCAGATAGCCAGAAACATCCTGTGTCCTCATGTGCATAACAATCCACAATCCGGTTGCAGGTTTACTGCTACATTGAGATTCTTAGCTTTCTCCTCTTTCCTTGGACTGTCTGGGTTTTCTCCTGATGCTGAAATGTCATCCATTTTCACAGAAACTAGTATCCTCATGTCTGGATCGTTCTGTAAATTGGTCTCCGTGTCCTTATGCACTTATATGACAGAATAGTTCTATCAGTTACCCTCACCCACCTTTAACTTTCTCGGGACCACTTGAATTTGAGGGAGAAACTTTTCTGCTCTTTACTGGAATCCTTCATCATTCAGATATTTACTTTTGGCCTGTGATAATGATTTCTTGAAGAGCAGCTACAGAAATACGTATTGATATTAGGGTTGGCTTAGTCGCTAAATGCGCCAAGATACACCTTACGATATGAAGGACCAGCGAAAAAGGCTTTTGTACGTTGACTTACATCCTGAGGAAAAACGCAACTTGCTGAGCCCGCCGTCTCTAATTTGGTGGTAATATGACAAAAGTAACTACCAAATTAGATTGGAAAAATTCCGAGAAGTAGAAGTAGGAAACATGCAAGGTCTGCGAGCTTTCTTACTGCAGGTTACATATTCAGTGATCAATGTGTCCAGGCAGATTGCTTTTTGTTCCATGGGTTAAAAATATGAAAATATCGTTTCATGTTGGTAGATAATTGGTATAGCTTTTCGCACGCGATCAAATTTTTGACTGGCAATTCGTTTAGTCCGTTACTCGTAAGTTACATACGGGTTGGTTGTCATAAATTAGGGAGTCAATGGAGTGAGATCCAAGACTTAAAAGTTTGTAAGCTAAAGGTCTCTGATTTGATTCCTCAGTCTATCCTTAGTCTCATAAAACTTGGTTAGTTTACGAAGAACAAGAATGGCTTAGGTGTACCGTCGGTCTTGGGCTGTGAATATTAGGGGTGAGCAAACTGGATCGGATCGACCTGGATCGGATCGGTTGGGTTGGTTCCATCTTTGAGGGGGGTGGTCCGGTCTCTAGTCTCGATAAATGAGACTAATGGCCAAGCAATCTGGTCCCCTCTTCAATGGTGGATGGGATCGAATCGCTCATAATATATATAATTATATGTATATACAATTTGAAAAAAAAATTAGGAACTTTTGAAGAACTAATTAACCTAATTTTCCCATCTTCTGCTTCACACTCATTCATCTCCTTTCATTCATTGCTTGCATCTCACCTTCACAACACAAACTCTGCTCGGCACTCGCTTTTCTCACCTTCGCCTCTCTGTTCACTCCTCTTGCCATCCTTCCTCTCGTTCGTCAGTGTCATCACTCCTCTGCGTCTCATAGCCAATGGCGAGACCTATTGTAGCACTAGCGTCGACTCGCCTCGCCTCTCCTCTTCTCGTCTCCTTCATAATTTAGTCTTTTCTCATTATTTTAGGTTCATAAGTACTCATATGATAGTTATACTATAGTCATGCATATGTTTTATTAGGTTAGATGGTTGAGATTGGAAGTTGTTAGTTTAAATGAAGGGGTTAGATTTTTATAAGCAGCTAGTATTAGCGGTCCCATTAAAATTGAACTAGACCATGCACACCCCTGGCAGTGATTAACTCATCCAACAGATTTGCTCATGCCTTAACATTATCATATCATATGAGGTAGGTCCTAACTCCATCTAAGTCCTTTCATATACACAACAAAATTAAACGTAAAATAAAAAAAGCTACCAATAAGTCTCAAAAAGTATTTATCAATTTGTTTAGCCTAATACCCAAAAAAATCTTCAACTTTAGCCTCTGTCACAATTATATCCAAAACTTTTTTTTATCTCATAAAAAAACTCCAAACTTTTATTTTTATTCCAATTCTATTGGCCTAATACCAAAAAAAAAACCCAACTTTAGCTTTTATCCCAATTCTATCAGCCTAATATCCTAAAAACTCCATAACTTTAGCATTTTTTTTTTTGGGTAAGGCCATAACTTTAGCATTTATCTCAATTATATCCAAAACTTCTTTTTGTCTCATAAAAAAATCCTCAAATTTTTATTTTTTCCATAATTATACCACCGTTAGCATCTTGTTTATAATATCGTTAATTAATCCTACGTGGCATTTTCACATCATTAAAGAATTACAATTCAGCAAAATTAACATGAAAAAACCCAGCAACTTCTATTCTCTTATTTGCTTCCCCTACACATTATCGAGAGATACAGAGCCAATAAAAATGGTGCATTTCGAATTATTTCCGACACTCAACAACCTAAGAAATGGCTAGACGTGAATATTTGATTATCTGAACGAACAATCTCAAATCTTGCAGTCCTTAAAAACCTATTGTTTTTAAATTTTGAAGATTCATTGGTAAGTTCGGCAAGAAAATTCGAGCTATGTAATATTAACTAATGGTGATTATAGACGGAAGAATTGGGCCAAAAGTAAAAGCTTGGGGTTTTTTATGAGACAATTTTTTGACATAATTGGGATAAATGCTAAAGTTGAAGGTTTTTTTGGGTATCAAACCAATAGAATTGTAAACAAAAGTAAAGTTATGAGTTTTTTATGAGATAAAAAAAGAATTGGATATAATTGAGACGGAGGTCAAAGTTAGGGTTTTTTATAAAACAAAAAAAGTTTTTGATATAATTAAGACATAGGCTAAAGTTGGAGTTTTTTTAGTATTGGGCCCAATTTGTTTTAAGAATTATCAACATTTCTATGTGTAGCTTATTAACATAATAAAAGTTACTAACTAGCATATGAAATTATCAACCTTAATTTAAGCAATTTACCAACTATTCTCTAGTTATTTCCAACTAATTGAGTTTATTTGATTGCTTCGGATTTATTAACTATTGTCATAATTTACTGACATTTATTTTCAAATCTTACTAGTATGTTTAAAGTGACTAACTCTTATACAAAATTACCAACCGTAGTCCGAGGTTTTTATCAACTTATCTTTTATTTGAGTCACTTACCAACTTGTATTAGACTATTTGCAAAGCTATTCCGATCATTTACAATATCTTATTTTTGAAAATTAACAGCATGCTCTGGACACTAATCTTGTACAGATTTCAAACTGTATTAAGTAATCCAAAAATCTACAACACTTAATCGTGTTAAATTTACTAGTTCTATTATAAAATTGCCAACTCTTATGTAGCTTACGTCTATTTGACTGTCTGACAAGTACCAACTCCTAAAATAAGTTATCGACATTTATTTTGTGGAGCTTACCAACCTGTAAAAATTACAAATTTTTTTCAAAATCACCGGTCATTCCAATAATTTGTCAACATTTATTTGCGAAATTTAAACAATTTTATGGAATTTTCAACCGTTGTTGCAAAATTACTAGTTGTTCCACTAATTATGTTTACTAACATCTATTTGCACAGCCTACCTACCGTGCTAAATTCACAAATGTTGTATAAAATTACCATTTTTGTAATTTCTGACCAAAAAAAATCCTTTATTATTTCTTATAAAATTACTAATTGTTCCCTAAGAAAATGACAAATGTTTGCGGAGATTACCACAGGCTATATTGATGGAATTTGACTATTAGAAAAAAAGAAATTTTCATATAATGACCTAAAATGCCCTCATTTTCTCAAATGAGAGCCTAAAGTGAAATTTGTTTCAAATAAAAACCTAAACTACCTACATTATTTCAAAGAATGGCCAGACCAATGACATTTTTATTTTTTTTATTTGTTTTTCTTTTTCCTTTGCTTTTTCCTTTTCCTTCTCTCTCTGCGACTTCAACTCCACAAACCACCGAGCAAAAACTAGAGACATCCTCTCCTCCTCCATCCTGCTCGAAACCTTACCCCTCCATCGCCACCTCGAGAGCTTCGACTCCAGCATCAACTTGAACCACCTCCGTCGGACTTAGGCAAGGCCACCCACGCCCGCCTAGCCCAAGGGAGGCTGGATGACGCTCGCCCAACGGCGGCGAGGGCAACCCTCACCCAAATCGAATCTAAAATGAGACACCAAATCACATCTCCATCACACTCCCTGTAAAACCATGACATCCTTCAAAGTAGGGGTGTGCAACCAAACCGGGTTTACCCGGTATCCGAATCGGACCACCCGAAAAATAGGGTCGGGAATCGGTTTCCATTCAAGCCGGTTTGGGAAACCGGTTCCAATTTTTGAGAGCCGGTTAGAACCGGTCCGAGAACCAGGTCTAGGTAAAAACCCACCCGAATCAGTTTATAGAAACCGGTTTTACATGCTGCTTTTAAAAAAAAAAATCCTTAGTGAAGTGACTAGGCCTTCGCCACAGCGTTACCTCACGCACTCGCAAGCACATTCACCTCTAGGGGTGTCACCCAATCTTTACCGCAGCCTAAGTGAAGTGAATAAATTTTATGCACCGTTGGCTTTGTTTTCTTTTAAGGATGACTAAAAATAGGAAAACTGGGTAGACCCTGGAACCGTTGGCTTTGTTTTCTTTTGAGAATGACTAAAAAATAGGGAAACTGGGTAGACCCTGAAACCGGACCAAAAAAAACAGGGTCAGCTCCAAAATAGGTTCCAATAAAAATTAGGTAGGGTTTCGATTTCAAAAATTAGGAACCGGTTATAACATGGTCGGGTTTAGGGTTTAGATCTGGACCCGACCCACCTGGCCCATGCTCACGCTAACTTTGAAGCCTGGTCCCCCATATTCCCAACTCAAGCTTTCAGAAAGAACCTAGAAAACAATCCACAAAAAGTTCATCTTTCTGCGACTTAACCTTGTTGGGTGAGGGTAGCTCTTGACGGATCTAACCAGGGTGACCATTGCCTGATGCCAACCTAGGCGAGGTTCGCCCTATGCCGTCAATGGCTGGGAAGGGAAGAGGAAAAAAAACAAAAGAAATAGAAAATATAATAGTAAAAAAAATAAAAAGAAAATGATGAAAATGTCCTTTCAGTTATGTCCTTGTTTAAAATAATAAAGACATTTTAGGTCCTTCTTTGAAATAAAGTCTACTTTAGTCCTTTTTTTTTTTAAGAAAACAATGACACTTTAGGCATTTATTTGAAATTTTTACTTAAAAAATTTGTGGAAATTTATCTAGGAAACTTGAGTTTTTGCCGCCTCTTTTATGAAATTATCCCTCTTAGTCGAGTCAATTATCACTAATGATTTAATTCATTCCAAATTACCAGCTATTCTAATAGTTTACCAAATATTTAGGCAACCTACCACTTATTAATGTTAATATGATTGTTCGAAACCACTAATTTTCTACTAATTTTACCACCATTTGTTCAGGAGTTTACTAAAGTTATAAACTTTTATAATAATAAAAAAAGTAAATTATAATTTCTTTCCAAAGCTACCAACTAATTTTTCTACTATTTTACCCCATTTGTTCAGGAGTTTTTACTAAAGTATAAACTTTTATAATAATAAAAAACGTAATTATAATTTCTTTCCAAACGTATCAGACTAA
>JAGVVM010006113.1:0-18843 GCA_019149425.1 Psidium friedrichsthalianum
TGAGACGTAATTATTTCTTTGCAACAAGCCATTTTACATAACTAAGGGTGGATGGTTTCAAGGTTTCGTACAAGTCCACCTTTAAATATAAGACTTACCTTCAAACAAGTTACTCATTTGTTAAACTGAAACTTTACCTTGTCATGGTTTCGGGATCAATTCCAGTTGTTATCTAAGTTTCATGTGTTTTTAATTGAATGGTTGCATGAACGTCAGTTGAATGATTATATCTTCTGCTACAATCCATGAACAACAACTCCATATTTAGAACACATTAAGAATATTAAACAGCAACCAAATAAAGTCTCCGGTGATGACACCATGGCTATTGCAAGATGATTTGAAGATATATAACCAAGAAAGCTAATAAACATTATTCTGTTTCTGTCGTCTATCTACTTGAAATCTACTCGTCAGAACAATTCTCTAATTTTTGACCATGACCTTATCGTGCATACAAAAACTGAAATCTGAAACGATTGATTCCCACCCTTTTATTTTTCATGTTATAGGTTTTTACCGAAACATTGCTCATCAATATCTAACTCGAAAAACACAATTAATTCACTTATTTGAAATTGACTTTTTTTTTTTTTTTTTGTGGTTATAGCTGTGATTTACCCGTGGTATGGGCGTCGTAGCCACGCGGCAGAGATGGTATCTTTTCCGAGAGGACACAGAGTCGACGTGCACATGTTTATTTACACTCCATTGGTTTCTTGCAGAATAAACTATTGAATTTAAAAAAAAAGCAATGACTATTATTGTTTAAATTACTAGTCATACAACAAATGTCAATGCTAACCTTTTGAAATTTATCCACGAGATGAATAAAATCCACCTCGTTCGGCATTCGGTGCGTCAGGCCAATAGAGTTCTGGCCACGTGAATAAAAGCGCGTGTCGAATACGCATAGGCCGATCAATCCACGTCGTAGTGAGATTATTGCGCATCAACTCCACCCCTTTCTAAGATCGATTGGTTCTCGTGAGCACTCGAATTAAACGAAGGAGGGGGTCGGCTGGTTTTTCTGTTGCGAATCGCATGTGACCACGTGCGTTTTCTTTGCTCATTTCCCCTTGGTTTGCTCAATCTCGTGCGTGCCCCTCGCGGAAAAAAATTTAGAAAAAAACCAAAAAGGAAAGAAAGTTGACTTTGCCAAACTTCCGTTGAAAGCGCCAAGACTCGTGCAGGATCTGGCAATCGCTCAATTGATTGGGTTTGCGCTAAAAGAGGGCAAGCGCGCGGACCGCGACGGTTGCACAGGAATGTTTTTGGACATCACTAGTGTGTCCATATGCGTAAGAATTCTGGTATGATTGCGTCATAGGTTCGATTCGCAACGTCAGATTTGATTTCATCGGAAAGTGTCGATGAAATATCTTTCGAAATATGGATAAAAAACTAAATGACGATAAATCTAAAAGTACTAAGGTTCCGTTTGTTTAATGAAAAACAAGCGATTTTGAAAAATATTTTTTGAAAAGTGATTATTAATATCGATTAGAAAAATTAGTCAATGAAAAATATTTTCATTATCGATAACAATCAATACTTAACTATTTCATAAGTGAAAAAAAATTCATTTATTCATTTTTTTAAGCAACATAAGCAATTAATTTTTAGAAAATATTTCTTAAATCGCTCACTTTTCGTGAAATAAATGGAGCCTAAATCTATGCGGGAAAATTAGCGAGAAAGTCCTAAATCTATCACAATCATGTCAATTCAATCCTAAACATTAACATTCGTGTCAATTCAATTCTTCTGAAAAACTTGGTTAAAGATCGTTGACGTGGATGTCAGCTCGCCGCGAAAGAGAGCATACTCGGTATTTGCAAAAGTCGATACAAAAATAATATTTTGATTGTTGAGACTAGCAAAATTATTGTCCTGGTAATATACTTATCTGCGAGCCCTAACAAAATAGCTCTACTAAACAGTCAAATAAAAGCTACAGTAGTCTCGCCATATATTTACCGCCGGTTAAGGAAAAAAATTAATTTATTTAAATATTAAAAACTAGCCATATCAACGCTGATCGGCATCTACTTCATGATTTCTATCCAAATTTAACCGAAATGATTGTATTGACACAATGCAAAATATTTAAGATTGAATCGACACAAAAAAAAAAGTTTTATGACTCGATCGGCCACAATTACAATAAGTTTATGACTTTTTTGGCAACTCTCCCATTCTGTTCATTTGTTGACCAAAGTCGGATCTTTTCAACTAACACTGATGACCTTCCGTGATAGTAAATAGTTGATCATTTTTTTTTATTAATTCCCTGTGCAAAGACGTAGCTCGGGGATTAATCCAGAAACGCCTCCGTTCGACGACCTAAATATCAATTCTCATAGACCCAAGTGAAGGATCTAGTAATCCTTTGGTTGGTGCATGTTGGGCATGACGCGCAGGGAACATGACCCATCAAATCAATCTATGTTTCATTCGGGGTTGCATTTGAACCAACCCAATTTCCCGGTGGACCCGTTTCATTTCCCTTCGGGTTCGGGCGGTGAAGAAGACGGTTCCTACAGATGCATCTTGACCGTTCATTCTGTGCCCGTGGACTTGTCATTAGCTTTACGAAGACACGGTAATTAGACAACGCACACAACACGGGCAAGCTACGTAGAGTCGTCCATGCCAATTACGCCGTTAATGCTTTTAGCTAGGATACTAAAACTTATCACGAAGAGCAATTTCATCCCGATTTTTTTTTTCAAAAGTACAATTAAGTCGTAGAACTTGTTGCGAACGTATTTTTTAAAACTCAACGAGTACAATCAGTTCTAAAATTTATCAAGTTGATACAATCGGGTCATTCTATTAGCTCCGTTTAACTTAACAAACGATAATACTGACTAGTTTTACGACTTGATTGCACAGAACATAATAGTTTTACGACGTGACATGATTGCCCAAATTAGACAAGATTTGGGTATTGATTGCATTTTTTGAAAGTTTTAAGATATAATTATATTTTCGTGATAAGTGGTAAGACTTTCAATACACTCATCCATTCAAAAAAAAAAAAAAGACTTGAAAAATAGGGAAACTTCAGTTACTTGCAGTGTTGGCACCCATATAAGTTAAGTGCTAGACACGTTTTGGAAGGAAACCTGTTGTTTGTGGATGACAATGAAATTGTCTCTTTATGTAAATAAGAAAGGATTTTGTGAACGAGTGCCTTAACCAATTGAACGTTTGCGGTTTTTGGTGCAAATGCTTTGCTCGTCTTACATGCAATCAGATTTTCAAAAATCAAAGACATTCCTCGTTTTTTCTTAACCGGTGATAAATATGAGGCGGGACTACTATATCTTTTATTTGACTATTTAATAGAGCTGTTTTTGTTAGGGGGTCGAGGATAATCATATGGCAGGACAATAATTTTGCTAGTCTCGACAATGAAAATATGATTTTTGTATCGACTTTTGCAAATACCGAGTATGCTTTCTTTCGCGGCGGGCTGAGTCACACGATTCCTTTTTCTATTAAGAACTTGCTTTAATCACTGTTATCGGGAAAAAAAATCCTATTAATGTCATAATTTTCATATATACTCACGTTAGTGTCATAAAATTTCAATCAATCATTGAGATGCCATAATTAAAAGTAAAAAAAAGAAAAAGAGAGCCTCAGTTGAGGAACTCCGGCAACAAATTTCCTATGACGAATCTTAAGTGGATGACTTTTTACAATATCTTATCCAACCTGGCTTTCTTTAAAAAGAAATCAAGTCCATAGTGCAAGAACGACCAAACGACGTGGCAAATTAAAGACCAAATAATTGAGGTTCCATAGATAAATTACTCTCTCTCTCTCTCCAAACGAAGATTGAAGACAAGAAAAGACCACAACTTCGAGGAGAAAAATAGGGCTTGGAAGACGAGCGAGGAATCTTACAACGTTTAACGGCATATCTGGTAATAATTACGTTCTCGGGAATAATTAATGAGCAGGAATGATTTTTCCTGATTCTATTTTCAGAAATAATTTTTGAACAGAAAAACGCGTTTGATAACTACACAAAATTTATATTTCTGAAATAAAAAAAGAACCCAATGCGCTTGGTATGACCCTAAATTTTTTTTTCTATTTTTTTCATTTAATTATAAAAATGTTAATGGAGGCGGTGGCAGCGACCAGCTGTGGACTTGCGGCTGTAAAGATGAGCATTAAGTCATACCAAGTTTATTTTTTTTAAATGATGTCGTTTCTCTTTTTGTTTCAGAGAACAAAGAAGCTACCTTTTTTTTTTGCTTATTGTTTTTATTTCAAGTCTATTCACGGTAACTGAAAAATTAACTAACATTACCAAACAGATTCACGATCTTTTTTTTATCCTTAGGAACAAAAAAAAAAAGGAATCTAGCGTCACCAAATAGGACCTTAATGAACTGCATCTCCTAGTTCTACTCATCAAAAGAAAATTCACAATAAACAATTATTAATGATGTCAAATTCTCGAGGGAAAGCATCGCACTATTATCTATTAAATTAAGGGAAAATTCGAAGAGTGAACATTATTTCAATAAGAACTTGAAGTGCCATCATTTTCTCAAATAAAAGTCCTCACGTGTATTTTATTTTAATAAGAATCTGAAGTACCATCATTTTCTCAAACAAGAGTCTCGAGTGAGCATTATTTCAAATAAGGGCTTAAGTAGCCATGAAACCTAAAAAAAAGGCATGATTTCAAAGGCATTTTTTGTCTTTTTTCTTATTTGATTTTTTTCTTTTTTTATTGGAATTATCTTTTTTATGTTTCCTTAAAAATTAACAATTTTTTTTTAAATACAACATACATAGGCGGGAGGGGCAAGTGGCTGCCGCCCCACCAGCGACCCCACCGGCCTGGAGAGGGCCAGTAAGCCCTTGCCAAAATAGAGAGAGGGTCGGGCCCTCTCCTTGATTTGGGTGGGGGTACCCGGCCTTTGCTGCTCCCCATGACGCCTAGCAGTGGTGGGCCGGTGGCTAGCTCTCCTAGCTGTGTGGCTATTTTTTATTTTTATTTTGTACTTATTTTAAAAAAAACATAAAAAGGAAAAAAAGGGAAAATGAACAAAAAAATCAAAATGGGAAATGATGAAAATGCCTTTTAGGCCAAGCCCTTTTTTTTGAAATTCTATAGCCACTTCAAGCACTTATTTGAAACATACTATACTACTTCAAATCCTTAATTAAAATAAGATTCACTTGGGCCCATAATTGGAAAACTGAAAAAATTTCTGGCCCTTATTTGAAATTTTTCCTTTAATTAATGCCACGTAGAAGTTTCAAGCAAGAAAAAAAAATGGCCGACGTTGCGGCACTTAGAATAGTTATGCCATTAAAGTGAGCGTCGAACGAAAGTTACATTACGATATGGTAAATGTCCTTTTCGACTCTCTTCCGTACGACTTCATGCCTAGCGGTCACGACGACGCTCTGGTTGTAGATTCAAGCTTCAACTTGCGTTCGGAGTTTTTATATATATATATATATATGTATATGTATGTATGTATGTATGTATAAAGGCGTACGATTTTTTGTGTTTGTGTGTTTGGTCATAAGGAGGACGAGTTAAGAATAAGATGGTTCGATTTTGCAGGAGGACATATAGGGGCCGAGTGTGGGGGTTGCCCCGGGGGGCGGGTGGGGTGTGTTTTCAGGACATGGGGTTTGGTCCGTTGCATGTTTCCATCCGAATCGCCATGAAAACAATCTCTTCAAGGAAAACCAGAAACGGCTGGGAAGGATGTGAGAAACGACTATAAAGAAAGGCCAAAGGAGGAGAGAGACGCAAAAAGGTCAGACATAGACATAGAGATAGAGAAGAGAGAGAAAGAGAAAGAGAAGCGCGTTTTTGACCTCGCTAACCCCGTCCACCCTCAACTCAACTCTTCTTTCTTCTTCTTCTTCTTCTTCTTCCGCCACCATTACTATTCTCCTCTGCGATCTGTGAGACAGGGAGGAGGAGGAGGAGGAGGAGGAGAAGAAGACGAAAGATTAAACAACTCTGCAATTCATCTCAACAAAACCCCAATCACTCTCTCTCTCTCTCTCTCTACAGCCGGCCCCACGCATCCCACCCCACATGCGTCACTCTCCCATATAACTCCCATCCAGCTAATCCCCCCTCTCTCTCTCTCTCTCTCTCTCTCTCTCTGCTCCAATCTCAGTTATTGACCCGTTTCTCTCTGTCTCTCTCTCCTTGTGCTTCGATTTGGTCGGAAAGCGACCACCTTTCCGGAGGCCACCCAGGAGTCCGCCAGCCGGTCGGGTGGGTATGGCGGACTTGTTGGTGAAGCAGATCCTGGCGAAGCCGATCCAGCTGGCCGACCAGGTCGCCAAGGCCGCCGACGAGGCCAGCTCCTTCAAGCAGGACTGCGCCGAGCTCAAGTCCAAGACGGACCGCCTCGCCGCCCTCCTCCGCCAGGCCGCCCGGTCCGGCTCCGACCTCTACGAGCGCCCCACCCGCCGCATCGTCGACGACACCGAGCAGGCCCTCGGCAAGGCCCTCGCCCTCGTCCTCAAGTGCCGCGCCAACGGCCTCATGAAGCGCGTCTTCACCCTCATCCCCGCCGCCGCCTTCCGCAAGACCTCCTCCCTCCTCGAGAACTCCATCGGCGACGTCTCCTGGCTCCTCCGCGTCTCCGCCCCCGCCGACGACCGCGCCGACGACGCCTACCTCGGTCTCCCCCCCATCGCCGCCAACGAGCCCATCCTCTGCCTCATCTGGGAGCAGATCGCCATCCTCCACAACGGTGGCTCCCCCGACGAGCGCTCCGATGCCGCCGCCTCCCTCGTCTCCCTCGCCAGGGACAACGACCGCTACGGCAAGCTCATCCTCGAGGAGGGCGGCGTCGGCCCCCTCCTACGGCTCCTCAAGGAGGGCATGCCCGAGGGCCAGGAGAACGCTGCCCGCGCCATCGGCCTCCTCGGCCACGACCCCGAGAGCGTCGAGTACATGATCCACGCCGGCGTCTGTCAGGTGTTCGCCAAAATCCTCAAGGAGGGGCCCATGAAGGTCCAGGCTATCACAGCCTGGGCCGTCTCCGAGTTCGCCTCCCACTACCCCAAGTGCCAGGACCTCTTCGCCCAGCACAACATCATTCGCCTTCTCGTCAGCCACCTCGCTTTCGAGACCGTCGAGGAGCACAGCAAGTACGCCATCGCCACACTCAAGGCCAATTCCCTCCATGCCGTCGTCCTTGCCAGCAGCAACACCAGCCAAGCAGCGGCGGCCGTTGGAGGGCCCAACAGGGAGGCAGCAGCGGCCACGGGCTTCGACGAGGACAAGGAGGGCGCTAGTCTGATCACCCATCCTCTTGACAACAGAGCGAGCCAGATGCACAATGTGGTCGCTCACACGATGGCGATGAATGCCGCCTCAAAGCAGGCAGAGAAGCTGGCCGAGGCCAATCACATCGCCAATGGGAAGCAGAATTTCCAGCTCCCGTCACTGCAGCACCGGCACCACCAGCACAGCCACTCAGTGTCCGGGGCCAACTTGAAGGGCAGGGAATCCGAGGACCCGGCCATCAAGGCCCACGTGAAGGCCATGGCCGCACGGGCCCTCTGGCTGCTCGCCAGGGGAAACTCCTCGATCTGCCGCAGCATCACCGAGTCGAGGGCGCTCCTCTGCTTCGCGGTGCTCCTCGAGAAAGGGCCTGATGATGTCCGGTTCAACTCCGCTATGGCCCTGATGGAGATCACTGCCGTGGCCGAGCGGGACACGGACTTGCGTCGATCCGCGTTCAAGCCGAATTCGCCCGCCTGCAAGGCCGTGGTTGACCAGATCCTCAAGGTCATCGAGAAAGCCGACTCAGAGCTCCTTGTCCCCTGCATTAAGGCCACCGGGAACCTGGCCCGGACATTCCGGGCCACGGAGACCAGGATGATCGCCCCCCTGGTGAGCCTGCTCGACGAGAGGGAGGCCGACGTGTCCCGTGAGGCCTGCATCGCCCTCGCCAAGTTCGCGGGCACGGAGAACTACCTCCACCTCGACCACTCCAAGGCCATCATAGCCGCGGGCGGGGTGAAGCACTTGATCCAGCTGGTCTACTTCGGCGAGCAGGTGGTGCAGCTCGACGCGCTGGTCCTCCTCTGCTACACCGCGAAGCACGTCCCGGACAGCGAGGAGCTTGCGCAGGCCGAGGTGCTCACCGTGCTCGAGTGGGCCTCCAAGCAATCCCACATGAATCTGGATGAGAAAATTGAGGCGTTGTTGCAGGATGCCAAGAGCAGGTTGGAGCTTTACCAGTCTAGAGGGTCAAGGTTACCATACCATTGAATCGACCCGACAAATGTGTAGATGTTTGATCATTGTCCAAAAGAACCCAGAAAATAAAAACAAATTGGTTAACCTTATTTCTTTTTCCTTAAACTCTGTTTCTTTTTTTCGGTTGTCCAAGACTAGTGTACATAAAGAGTGATTTTTCTGTAATTGACTAGAAGAATCTCTCGAGCCATCCGCAGCATTTGCCTGCAACTGCTAATTAGGCAGAGTCCTCCGTTCTGTTCTGTTCTCTGTAATTGATGTTCTTATCGGCTGCCAGCGTTTTCGAGTCGCTTGAAACTAAGGTTTTGGTCGGTTCTCTTTAATGTGTGCACGCTCATAATCAAGCCAGGAACATTTTTCCCTTCTGATCATGCTCTCTTCAGTGGTGTCTCTGTTTCTATTATCCGAAAAAAGCTGAAGAAAGTCCAGCCTCTCTCTTTGAGTTTGACCACGTTCAAAAGGGTGACCGAAAGAGAAAAAGTGGGAAAACAGCGAGCTTGTGATTCGATTCCACAGCATGGTTTTTAGCAATTTCTAAAGCAGTTACGCCTGGGACCGAATCAGTCATTCGTTTCATCTGCCGCATCATCGATTCTCAGCAGACATTTGGTGGAACTATCTTGTTAAGCGATGAGTCCCAGCAGACACAGGCCGAGTCGAGCTCCGGTAGCATCGTAAGTCCCGACTTCTCGCTAGAGAAATCTCGGAAGATTGCGGGATCGGAGCTGGACCCCAGGTCGACCCCGCGTTTCGGCCACATGTTCAGGCGCGATTCAAGATAAAGCTAAAATGGAGCTATGTGAAATCGAACTCCAGACAGGTATCTCCAGACATGAGACAGCCGGTCACACAATAATGTTGTCAACGCGGTGTCGGAGAAAGTTAGTGTGTTGGGAATGATGCCGATAAAGAAGTTCGCTGAGAATCCTTTCGCTCTGTTTTGGCCTAGGAAAATGAGGCGGGGAGTCTCTTGATTATCCTTAATCTATAAACTTTCCGAAAGGTCGATCGAGAGAGATGATGGATCAAATCTTGGGCCTTGTCGTCGGGTGGCAGAGCTCGACGATTTCAAAGGGTCTCTCAACCACGACACCCTTTGTTGCTTCGCGCTCCTTTGACTTGAAATTTTCGACTTCTTCTTCGTTGTGTAATGTTCCTGGTCAACTACGCAAAAGATTTAAGCATCTCGTCCCAAATACGTGCTCAAAACTGCGGCGTGAGGAAAATTGGAATTCGGGTTTGCCCGTTCGGAGAAAGCTCGAATTCGAAAAGCTCGAACCCTTTATAAGGAGTAGTTTAAACTCTAATGACACCCCGCGTGCTATCAATTTCGAGATGTCTTGAACGAAATAATCACAAAATCAACTCTTCGAAAGCACCGCGCGCTGCTACACGGCTTCTGTTTCTTAATCAATCACATCGATCATTAAGAAATTGAAGTACCCATTTGAGCAAACTTGCTTCCAGTTTCGGTCTCCCGTTCTCCAAATTTGGCACGCCGCGTAATCACGCTTAAATCAATTGAAGCACATAAACCTTTGGACACGACTCCACCGGTTTATGCCGCCTTTGCTAGGTCAAAATAGGCGTTCGATCCACCGTCCCCCTTTGACCAGTCTTCACTTGGTCTCATTGCCTCATTTTAAGGTTTGATGCAAGTGAATTGACGGCGTGATTGCAACTTGACGTGCCATTCCATCGTCATCTTCGACACATGGGAGGACCATTCCACATTATATGAGCTTTGAGCAATGGCTTACTTAAAAGTCAATATAAAAAAATATGTTTTCAACCGAAACCCATTATGCTGTTCTTTTCTCTTTTTAAATCCAAGGCCTTGGAGATGTGATTATTTGCGGATGTGGGCTGGCTATTAAAGTTATTTGCAGTCCTGCCCCTTGAACTATACCAAAAAGTCTCTCATCAATACCGCTCCTGCCGTACTCCTAAAAATGAATGGCACGAGCAAACCACCACTCAATGAGTTTATGCAAAGCTATCCAAATGCATACTCATAAATAGTATCGGAAACATATCCATATAACCCTAGCATTTAATATTCGTAAAGGTCCGATATGAATCACATCTCTTGTACATAATTCTATGCATATCGGAAATACTCATTCAAGCAACAATGTCGGAGCAACGTGAATGGTGCATCCAACGATCAATTTAGAAATCAATGCCGAATCATGGCTGCGCTTAATACACCGTGACGAGGCCTACCGATTTCCTCTCTAAGCATAAGTCTTCACTTATATTAGTCGGTGATTCGATCGAACTCGAAAGGCCTTAACGAATTTAGATCTCAGCGGCCAGAGCATAAATACAACAATGCCTCCATCCACGGCAACATTCATTTCAGAAAAACCATATTCACGCCTAAAACAGTAATCTCCTCTAGAAAATACTTCCTCCAATAACAAACGAGTACCCGTGAAATGTTTCGCAAGTAGCTAAAGCCATTTCACAAGACGCCTGAAATGTCATTTTAAGTTAATTAAAATGGTGGGTAGGTACCCTGTCCAACTTTAGCAAGTAATATATACTTAAAACCATCACTTTTCTTTTCAATAAACATCGTGGCATGCGGATTTCAAGGTGCGACTTTCCAAGTCATAGAAGAAATAAGCACTACTCACCTGTTATACCAAATGAAATAATGAAAATTACCTTGGACGACAAATTTGGGATCGCATTAGGTAAGTAAGAAACAAGCAAAAATTACCAAAAAAGTCACAAACCTATTGGAATTGTGCTAATTTTGTCTTAAACATTTGTATTTGTCACAATTCAGTCTTTCTAGCTAATTTTGGTGGAAAATCGCCGACATGGCACAGCCGGCACTGGTCATGGCCAAATTTAACTAATATTTTAATATGTTAAAAAATTTTGCCTTTTAGATTTTTTTTCATTTTCTTTCAATTATCTTTTTGTCCTTTTCTTCTTCCTCCTCTGGCCGATCGTCGGTGGCTGGCAGGGGTGAGCTTTGTTGGCCTCTACTCTGGCCAACCATTGAGCTAGAGGTGGAAGAAGAAAGAAGAGAAAAAATGGAAAAAAACTAAAAAAAAAATTAATTATAAATAAAAAATCGAAAAAGTATTAAAATATTATTAAAAATTGGCCACATAAGTGTCGGCCGTGCCACGTTGGCAATTTCCAGTCAAAATTGGTCGGATGGATTGAATTGACACAAATAGAAAAAGTTTAGAATTGATTAATTGGCAAAAAAAAAAAAGTTTAGGACAGAGTTGTCACAATTACAAATATTTTAGCACTTTTTTTTCGTAATTTTTTTCTAAGAAACAAATATCAAAATAAAGTAAATAAATACTTTAATTAAGGCCCAACTAAAGTAAGCTTATTTGATACCGTAACAAAGCTGATTAGCAACCCCTGTTTGCGCACCGAGCAGTGACAGCTCGCGCTCCAAATTCAAAATGGTTCGTTTGAACTCTATCGGCGCCGTTTCAAGTGAGTTATTACTGGAAAGCTATGTCAATATGACCCAAACATAACCGGAATAGGCAAAAAGCCGGTTAAAAACAGAGGGTTGAATTATGATTCAATAGTGCTCAATGAACTTCAAAATTCGGCATCGACCCAACCGTAACCCGAACTTCTACGAAACACCACCGTGCCATGACATCCCAATGTTTCTTATTCAATTGATCTCGCATCTCAAAAGCCACTAGAATCAACCTAGCAACCCCAAAAGCCCGAATTGGTTTTCGAAATAGCAGTTTAATCAAGAAAATTTCCTTTTACTCTTCTTTTCTATTTAGGCAACAGCAGCAAAAACATTGATTATAAGGGGCTTAGGTTTGCAGTTTCATGGGCTTAAGTGAGATATTGGGACTTCAGTCTAATTGGGCCCAAGTCGCTTTTATTTAAAAAGGGCCCATTTCATTACTCATATAGAACATCGATTACATTACAGCACGAAGAGACGCTAGATTGGATGGAAATGACAAATTCTCCCTTATTTAGATGTTAACAAGATCCAAATAATAAAGGCTAAATTCACACAATTCCAACAAAACTTTGCCAAAATAAGTGGATATCACTCAATGAAAGCGGTTGCTCATGATGCAATGCGGGGCATTTTTGTAGTAAAGATTATGATCCAATCACTTGATCCACGAAAATTTCAAATTGATTGATCCCTGCCTTTTTTTTTATCGCATAATTAATTTTTCTAGACCTGACCCACTTTCCCCATTACATCTTTTTCACTCTTTTTTTAACCACTTTCTCCTTTTTCCGTTCCTTCCTTCTCCTCATGCACGCAATTTTTATGGGGTTCGCACTTATTTTTCATTTCAAAAAAATAAAAAGAGGTCGTTACTACTAGTACTAATTGGGGTGATTCGACAAATAATTGCAGACTTGGCAAAACTCCACTTGAATCCCCTTAAACCTGGAGTAGGAGTGGACCCATAGGACTGGACTAAGATTAAAGCTTCCCCATTTTACGGCAAACATACAAAGGGTCCCATGAATAAATAGATGAACAAACAAAAGATTAAAGCCTTTTGGATGAATGCACGGGAAATTGTTGAACACAGTGACGAATTTGGAGACCAAGCGACCTCAGTCGAGGTCTCGTGATCCCAGGCGAGGCAACGTCGTGGTCGCGCAACCCTCAAAAAAAAATTCAATCGAGGTCGCACGACCTTCGACTCCCTAGGAAAAGCGATGCTGAGGTGGTTGCGATTTTTGGGTGACAGCCACCATTTGTCAAATTCAAGGCGACATAGGTTAGACTGAGTTTTACATGGCAGTCATGCAATGCCCCGCATTAATAGAGGTGAGGTGAAGAAAATTGGAATTCAGATAGTTTTAGTAAGGGCAAAGTTTGGAAGGAAAGAATTTTCATTACCCTTGGATTGCATTTTGAAAATTGTTGTAATGCAAATACTCCGAGTGAGCATGATTCTAGGGTAGAATTGGAAGCTGGAGAACTGGACTAGTGGGAACCACTTAGTTTTCTAAGTTTCTAGGGCATGCAAAATAAGTTTTGAGTTCTAAAAATTAGGGAACCGGGTAAGATCGAGGAACCTGAAATAATTTTTTTTTTTTATGTTTTTCTTGTTTTATATCCGTGTGACTTAGGTACTCTATGGCATCTGATGATGAGTGTGTTAATTTGAAACAACTAGTAAACGACCTTCCACTTCATAGATATACATGAGTAATTGTCACGCCCCGAACCCCACGGGCCCGCGACATCCCTCGGCTCCATGCAAACACCTCTGCGTGCGCCTGGCCTACGGATCACGCGACGGCCCAGGGTGCCTCATCGCGGCCAGGCGACGCTATGTCTAATGCAAATCTAAAACCTGCGAAAGCGTGCCCTTCTATCCATAACACATACACACGAAATGGGGTAGTACACAAAAGGGAGGAATACACGATACAAAGCATCATATCATATATAAACAAGCGTTAGGTACAGACCCCAAAAGAAATACACACTTATGGTCAAAAAGGCCCTACGCTCCTGACGACCCAGACTCGACGTCTGATGCGTTCACTCCTGCGGCTCCCTCCTCAGGGTCCGTAGTCTGCCCACGGGTCCTCTCTCCTCCTCTGGGTCTGTCTCCCATGTCCCTCGCCCTCCTCGTGGCCATCAACCTCCATGCGGCGTCGGGATGGCACTCTGCTAAACGGGTCGGGTCCACCACCTCTCCTCCATAAGCAGCAGAGTCGAGAAGTCCAGGGTCCATCCTCCATGGGCACGGGGGTGTCGCGGTGAGGTCCTTCAAAACCAAACAGACAGACCCTCCTCTCATCCATGCCTCGAACCTATAGGGTACAAAATGTGGGTCTCCTCTGATCTACCCAGATTGTAGTCATCGTCGTTCCCAGAGGACAGCGTCCTCATCCACGTGCTGGGTAATCTCGGTCTCAATCTGCACGGGCAGTCCAAAAAGTACAGGGGGCTCGGCCATCACTGGTAGACCTGGATCTGAAAATAAGGCAACCACCGCTAGTGAGTCGGAGACTCAGCAGCTCACCACTAAACCTAGCGTAGGATAGGGTATATAAGTGGGGTCGGTCCTATCCAATGGACTAAGGTTTCTGGTCAGCTAATTCGGGCATACTCTCTATCTCGATAACAGTAACCACACCCCAAAGCAGGAATAACCAGACTGCGCAGGTATATACATCATGCATATAAAATATGAACGGGCAATCAACAGTCAATGGACAGTACACAATGTGCTAAGACAGATGCATGATTCAATTTGTCACAAGTGATCCAATGGATCCTGCTCGCTTATCGCTTCAATTCCCATCAGGGCTCATCCAACAGTGCCACTCGGCAATGCCATAACTGCGTTTGTTACGCCTTACGTTGGCTCACCCTTTATCCCTCCATTTCCCCGCGTAATTACGCCTCAAGGGCCCATCCAACATGTCACACCTCCAGGTGACTCGTGCCATGCTCACAGTACATGATGTGTAGACAGTCTCACATTGCATCGTCATGGAGCAGGCAGTTGTATAGATCTCACAAGCAATGAGGCATAACAGCATAACAAATTGACAATCAGACGACAACCCATCCTCATCGGTTAAGTCACATGCAGACCTAGTACACTGCACAAATTCCACGGTCAATCCGGGTTCAATTCGGGTACCCCACGTAATTAGGGCCACATTGCTCTCTCTCTCTCCTAGAACTGGCCATCAAGATATGTTAAGCCATCAAGGTAGGTTTAGACCCATCAAGGTAGGTCAGGCCCAGTAAGGTGGGTTAGGCCCATTAAGCCAAGTTGGGCCCATTTGAGTCCAAGGCCCATTAACTATTCATAAGCCCATAATTTGATTGTAAGTAATTAAATAATTCAGCCCAATGTCATTAAAATTTTCGTGTAGGGCCCAAGCCCAAATATTAAAGTCAACTTAAGGCCATTATAACTTATGTGGCCCCAATTCAAGTCCCTAGGCCCATGTACACCATTGGGCCCTCAATTTTAAGTCCAAGGTCATTGTTAAAGTCCAATTAAAGTGGATTTTCGTCCATGTAAGGCCCACTATCAAAACTTAGGACTATGAGTTCTATTTCGGCCCAATTAGCTTAGAATTAACCCTTAAGCCCCACTAGCTTGGTTTGGCCCACTAATCCAACACGCCTAAATCAACCTTTGAGCCCATATGAAGTATCCATGGCCCATTTCATGAACTTCCATGCCCATACGTTCGGCCCATTAGCTTAGTTCTCAATTGGCCTAAAGTTCATTAACTTCAATCATCGTCTTTCTACACTAATCACCATCATAGCCTCTAATGCCACCATCACACAAGCATACATCAAGCCTAGGTTAGGATTAGAGGGTATGCTTACCTTGGATGGGCTGGTGGCGGCGGCGACGATGGAAAGGGGCGGACGACCGGCGGTGAGGGCGGCGGACGAGAGCTAGCCGAGAGAGAGAGAGAGGTGAGGCGGTTTCGGGCTTCATCCAAGGCCAAATGGCCACGGCAAGAAAGAGAGGAGGAACTATGGGAGCTTACGCTAGCGTGAGAGGCTATACGTTGGCGGCTGACCGACACGCGGTCGGGACGGCACGGCTGGACAACCGAGAGAGGGAGAGAGATGTAGGTCCGGTCGGGGTCATCAAGGCCACGAAAGGAAGAGAGAGGGGACTAGAGAAGGCTTACGGTGATGACGGTGGTGGTCCGTCACGGTTGAGGACGGGGGACGACGGCTGGACGTGGCGACGGGGCGGCTTCACGGGCGGTCGGAGAGGAGCCGAAGAAGAAGAAGAAGAAAATGAAGAAGGGAGGGAGAGAGAGAGAAGCTTCGGCCGAATGAGTGGGGGGAGGAGAGAGAGAGAGAGGTTTATAATGTATAAAGGACAAAATGCACAAATGTGAGTGGGTAGGTAACATATTAGGTGGACTTTGAGTTGACTAGATTTGATTGATTGATGTGCATGGGGAATATGTGCCTTGACTTGATTGATGTGATTGAATGACTGATGTGACATCTATTTGATGTGACATCTGATTTGACTTGCCTCGATTTGCGTGCCAAATGCACCGATCGGGTCCCGAGCGCGAACGAATTTCGGACTAGGTTTGGCTTCGATCTATCGTTCTCGCTCCCAAATAATCCTATTTGATCTCATTCTAAGGACTGAGCATTTACCGGGGCATTTCGGTAGTTTTTCCATTCACGCCTGCTTCCCGACGTGCACCGGCTGTCTGCCCATCGGGCGACGTTTCTGAAACTGAATCCATTTCTTCATTGTGTTTATCTTACTGATTTGATTGTCCAATGTCGGATTTCATTTTGTGGTCAATTTCATTAAATACCGACTCTGTCTCAGTCTCAGGTCAACGGGCGGCTGTTTGGGAAAATTTCCCAGATGGCCTTTCCCCTTCGGTTGGTCGTCTCAAGGTCTAATCTATCTGATGAGCGTCGATCAGAGTGTAATAAATGAAGTGTTTCCATTCATTTAGAAACTCCGATAAATGGGTCGAATTTTCAGACTGTCAAATTCTTTCCTCCTTATAAAAATTTCGTCCGAAATTTACAGTCTACAAGCTCTTATTCCAGAAATTAAAATTACATCCGACTATTCGAACAAAATGAGGGTACTTCTCCTCATCTCGTCTTCACTTTCCATGTGGCTCCTTCGGTTCTATGATGTTCTCCCAGATGACCTTGACCAAAGGTATCGTCTTGTTCCTCAGAACTTGCTCCTTTCGATCTTCAATCCTGACTGGCCTTTCCACGTACGAGACGCGGTCATCCATTTCAATGACTTCATGATCGAGTATATGGCCAGGATCCGGTTCGTACTTCCGGAGCATCGATACATGGAACACATTGTGGATCTGGACAAGTTTGGTGGCAACGCCAGACGATGACAGTGTCCCGATCTTTTCCAAATCTCGAATGGCCTACGAATCTAGGACTCAGCTTTCCTTCTTGCCAAACCGAGATAATCCTCGCATCGGCGACACCTTCAGAAACACGTGGTCTCCAACCTGAAACTCCAGTGGCTTACGTCTCTTGTCTGCGTAGCTCTTCTGTCTACTCTAGGCAGTCCTCAGTCTATCTCTAATCACCTTGACTGCCTCTACGACTGTTGAACTAACTCTGGGCCTGTTATGCTTTTCTCGCCCACTTCGTCCCAACAGATTGGTGTCCTGCAGGCCCTTCCATACAATGCTTCAAACGGTGCCATCTTGATGCTCTGCTGGTAGTATTGTTGTAGGCGAATTCCACAAATGTAGTTGCTCTTCCCAACCACCTTTTAAAGTCTATTACACACGCCCTCAGCATGTCCTCCAGTGTTTGTATGGTCCTTTCCGACTGACCATCATCTGAGGGTGGTAAGCTGTACTGAATCTTAGCTCTGTCCCCAAGTACCTGCAGACTCTTCCAAAATGTGGCTGTAAAGCGGGATCTCGATCCGATACGATGCTTACTGGCACTCCATGCAGTCTTACAATCTGTCTCACATACAGCTCCGCCAGTTTCTCTCCAATGTGGAATCCTTTCGCACTGCGATGAAATGTGCAGACTTGGTCAATCTGTCCACTATTACCCAGATTGAGTCATTTCCTCTCTGACTTCTTGGCAATCCCTCACGAATCCATGGTGATATGCTCCCACTTCCTTCTGGGATCTCCACATGGTTGCCAGCAGTCCTATAGGCTTGCAATGTTGCCCTTCACCTGCTGACACGTCAGCACTTGGCCACATGTTTAGCCCATCTACCTTCATTCCATTCCCCAGTAGTGCTGACGCAGGTTCTGGTACATTTTCTTACTTCCGGGGTGGATACTGTAATTGCTCCTGTGAGCCTCGATAAAATCCTTTCCTTCCAGCTCCTCATCGTTTGGCACAAACAAGGCGTCCTTTAAATTTCAATATTCCCGTCTTTCATCACTTTGAATTCCTCCTTCCTTTCCTTTCTCCATCACCATCGTCTGAATGTCAGGGTTCCGTGAGAACTGCAACTCTCTAATCCTCAATTGGATCTCGGGTTCGTTGCAGTGTGGCCATCAAGCTTGAGAGGCTTCCTACTTCGACCTTGACTCCGAGTCTCTGATTTCTTCCAACAACGTCCTTCCTTACCATCATATGAGCGATGCTCGACTTTCGGATCGCGCATCCGCCACCATTATTCGCCTTTCCTGGATGTACAGGATATCACCAATCACTCAACCCCACAACCACACACACACAAACGATCACCAATCCACAAGTCACACAAATCATCACACACAGCACAAAACACCACGAACCACCACGGCCACCCCACACAGACACTCCAACCACACACGCAACGAGCAAATCACTCACGCATCACTCACTGAAGCGTGAGGAGCGAGGAGCGGGATAGCACGTCGGTCGTCCTAGCGCGGTGGGGGGCTGATGGAGGGTGCGCCGTGTGCTTGCGGTGGCGAGGGCGGGCGGTGCGAGGAGGGAGAGAGGAGGGGGGGCGGAGCGTTTTGATCGGCTCTCTCTCGTGCCGTGCCTCCTTCGGATGATGGTGACGCTCTCAGCTCTGGAGTTGCGTGTGTGCGTTTTTAATCTCTTT
>JAGVVM010006114.1:0-24630 GCA_019149425.1 Psidium friedrichsthalianum
CACACTAAAACCCATTAACTCTCATTTTCGGCTCATGATTCTTACAAATTAAAATGGGCCCCGCGCATCAAAGGCCCAACTTTATTTTATTATTATTATTATTATTATTATTATTATTATTTTCTATTTTTATAATTAATGAAAGAATCAAAAATGAAAAATTTAATTAAAATTAAAAATTGTTGCCATCGCCCGCCGCCTCCATCTGCCTCTATCACCATCACCCACCAGTGGTTTGGAGAAAAATGAATAAAATAGAAAAATAAAATAAAAATAGTTTTTAAAATAATTAAAAAATTTGTAAACAATCAGAAAATTAAAAAAAATTAAAAAAATTTCCCTAGTTGTTTTATTGCATGAAAGTATTTTCGTAATATCTTTTTTTATTTACTACTTTTTTATTTTTTATTTTCTTTTTATTTTGATGTAAATTTTTTATCTGGTAACATACACATGTGAAGAGCTTAAAATAGGTAAATGAGTTATATGAGTTTTCTTAGAATATTAGTGTAATGTGGTAATATGGGCTAAAACGGGTCGAGTTGGGTATGAGTCGGTTTTGGTTAGGTCGTATGTGATCATTGAATATGAGTCGAAGTAATGAGAGGGTCAATATGGGTCGGACCATAATCGACCCAACCCACCCACCCACCTGACACCTCTAACTAGAACTTCAGGGATTGTAATTTAATGGTTTAGCTGGTGGCATCATTCCTGTCGCCCTTATAAGAACTGGAAGATTGATGAGAGGGATCAAGATTGCTTGGGAAAGCCTTGTGAAGTAGCTATACTCTCATAGGTCCCATGCACATCCAAGGAAAAGCCAGTTCATGTCTCCATAGTTTCCCCAGTGTTCCAAAGATCTGTGTAGGTCCAACACCCCATAAAACAGACGCATCAAAGAAAACCCGGCCACCTGGACACGTCCACGGACTATCCGGTGTAAGGAAATCATCTTGGCATACGTTTGTAACAGAGTTCAGCAGCCACCATGCCACTGCAATATTGATGGTTCTAGCAAGAATTGTACCTATGAACTGTGAGGACACAGGATAAGTACTAAGGGCCGTTTCGTATTACTAGGTGCCACACATACTCAATTAGTAGCAACAAGAGGGAGGACACTTGACAATCTAATGGTTTAGGAGCAGTAAAAAGTACCTGAACTAAGAACACCGATCTCAGTGGTGTCTCATGTAGTGTCCCAGCTTAAAATCACTGAGAAAGAAAATAGCCTGAGCCATCCTGATGTATCCATATGTTTTGAAGCAAACATTTGCCATAGGTCTTCTTGGCAATTGATGCCCATTAGTATTCTGTGATTATATTTAGTCCCGGCGTCTGCAGACAAAAGAGATCACTGTTGAGTATAATGTCTTCTTATGAGTAGTCAGCATAAATGTGCCAAACCTTGATTCATACCTTTTTGTTGTGGCAGGATGATACTATGGGGGGTGAATAAAATGCAAGGGCACTGGCGAAGAGAGATCACAACCAGCAACGATGAAACCGCCATGAGGGTATATGTCCTTTGTATCTCCTCGTCATTTTGTATGGATATCTACCTTCCCTTTGTGAGAAGCATAGCGCTCGTAGATTTTCTCTGTTATAATGTAATGGTACATCAGTGTCCGTATGTCCCGTGAATTCAAGGAATCAAAACGTAAAATAAAGCCATTCGTCAGTATCTAGTTGTTGCAACTCTGTGTTATAGCTGTAAGGATACCCTTTTCACAGAAATTCATTTGAAACTGTAAGTTCAAATTTGTTCAGGTTCCATTTTCAGACCTTAAAATCTTGCCCTGGTATTTTCTTTTCCCCGTGCTGCTTGATGTCCTCATCAATATTCGAGATATATTATCGAAATGAACAAATTGAGGTGGGAAGGTAGTACCTGCCGTATAAGAAGCCCACGAGAGTCTGTTGATGCATGGTAGCAAACCAATCCATTGTGAGAGCAAAGAACGCGCTTAATGAATTCGACCTTGTTCCTCGTACTTCGAGATGTCCAACTCGAACTTGTCATTTACGATTGCCGTTATGTTGTACTTTGACCTTGCGCCGGGAACAGGTGGAGGAGAAAAATGGGGAACCTATCCGCACTATACAGGTAAAACCCCCAGTACGCTATGGGGATTACAACATAGATTATCATGTGTATCCCGCAAAACATTGACTATGGCGAACAAGGGGCTGATTAAAGGGCTGAACAGGAAGGATGCCGCTACTGTCCAGTCGAGCGTCAAGGCTCCAAGTCCAAGGCCTCGCATACCGAGCCGATCTGCTGGACGGTGATTGAGTTGGAGAATGCCCAGCAGACCCATGATATATTTGTGAGGGTGGAAAAGGGTATCCGGGGACAGCATACCATGAGAGGCTGCAGATCAGTGAAATGAGGAAGAATTTTGCCCGCGATATGCGCTGTCCCTCCCCCTCGTCCAGAGCCCTGCATCAATTCGGATAGAACGAATTACTTCAGCTCATGCACTGATCATCTCCATCAAGTGCAAAACTGTAGTTGTCTTCCCATCAATTGTGAATTTATTGCATTTTTTAGTGAATACATCCGGACAAGATGATCAACCTTCATATTAGTATAGTGAATCCTCGAAACTGTTCAGACCCTGATGATCAACCTTCATATAGTCAATGCAAGTGCGAACACGGGATATTTGCAAGACAATTCGGTTTGTCCTTGGAACACGGGGCACTTGCGAGCATCATTGTAACCAATGGGTTCATTAAGAAACTTTGAAGTTGAGGTGGGCTTGATTAGGGGTGTCTATGGGCCGGGTAGATAGAGTCCAGACTTAGATCTTTAACCCAACCCTATTACAACTGGGTCCCAATTTTTGGAACCGAGAATCTACCATGTTTATTCTGAATCTGTTTTGGAGCCAACTCTATTTTTCGATCCGATTTCAGGATTTACTCAAGAACTTATTTTCCTTTTGTTTCTTTTTTTGATTTCATTTTTTCCATTAAAATTACAATCCACCAAAAACAACAATACAAAAAATAATAAATAGTATCAAAAAATCGATTCTAAAATCAGTCCGAGTGGGTCTTCGCCTAGAATCGAAAACCGGATCGATTTTCAATAAATTATTAAAATTGAAACCGCTTCCTAAATCGGTTTAAACAGGAACTGATTCCCGACCTTACTTTTCAGGTGATTCAATACGAGTTTCAGGTAAACTCGGTCCGTTAAGCACCCCTAAGGTTGATGGTGTCTGTAGTCTTATTAATTGAGAAGCTCTTTTGCTTTATTGTTCTCTGCAAAGGGGGATCTCCTTGAATGTCACTACTCAGGAACGCAAGAAGGCAGGGGTGATCGAGAAAGTTTCGAGCTTTTGGGTCTACAACTTTCAAATGAGTAGTCGTAGAGCTGGATCATCTGTGGTGCATCTTCGTCCTCGCTTGTCTCGGTGCTTCAGGTCGGACGCTGCTTTGGAAGCCATTGCCAGAGCACGCGACGAGAGAGTCCCGAATCTCGCGCTCTATAATTACCCATCTTTTTCGGGTGCATTCTCCGCTCTCTTCGCTCACCTCTTCCACTCACGGCTCCACGTTCCTTGCCTCATTTTGCCTTTCTCTTCTGTTGAACCCTTCAGGTGATTCGCTGTTTTTACTCTGTGTGCGGTTTCTCTGTTTATTTGGGTTCTTGTGATGTTCTTGAGCTTAAACGTAACTGGAAATTTGGGATGGTGCGCTTCAAAGGAGTAAAGATCGATGGATTCAAATGTTGTTTGAATTCTGATTGACGTTCTAATTCTCGCGCACTTATTGGTTGTGCCTGGTGATGTAATTGTTTATGTGTTATCTTCCCTCGGACGAAGCCAGAAAAGTGTGCCTCTGCGCCCAGCAAAAGTTGAACAAGTTGACGGGTTAATGATTATGTTGTTAAGATTTAGGCTTTTTACTGATTAGGACCTAGCAAGAAATTTTCTTGCGTTGTCTGCCCTTCCATTCACTCATGGGAACCGGGTGAACTAATTGTATCTTTGCTACAGAGTTGAGGATTTGCATATCGCCGGACTGGAAAGATGTTATCTTCTTGACTTTCTTGGCCCAAGAGGATTTGCAGCGAAGCTTGCACAGCAATCTTTCTGCAAGTAACTTGGCATCATGTTTACTATTAATTTGTGTACCCTGATGCTGACATTTTTATATCACGTTCTTAACTTTTTTGTCTTCTTCTTTTCTCAATCACCTGTGGTTGCGAATGTTCGGTAAAGATTCTTCTGTATTTTCAGGATAATTGCATTTGAGCACAGAAAGTCATCCCTTTCACTTACTTCTGCCAAACAGGATTGCCCCGAGAACCTTGTCATCCATTTCAGTACTGAGAAGAGCAGCGTAACTGCTGTGTATGAGTACTTTTCTGCTCAACTCGCAGAAAACAGATCTACTAAGGTAAGCTGAGAAACTGCTCCATGCATGCTTGATGCTTCAATTCATGCACTCTCTTTTGAAAGAATTGCTTGGTCTGAACAAAATATTACTCTGCGAAAGGAGGGGCCGGGTCTTTTAGACCCTCAGGATCAAGAGCGCATGGAGATGGTACTTAAGTACATTGAAGATGGAGATCTTCGCCGCTGGAACTTACCAGACATCAAAGCTTTTAATATCGGTTTGAGTGAGAGACGCTCGAAGTTAAATTGCATCACTAATCCATTCATGTATGAACAGGTACTTATTCTGTCTTATGTCTCCATTGTGTTTTATTTTGCCTTTCCTAAGAGAATAAATAGAATAAAAAACTCCACTGCAAGACTGACCCTCCAACTTTGCGTTTTAGAGAATTCTGTTGCTTTCTAGTTTTATCCTCTGATATGTACCTATATCTTTGGATCATATGAATTTCCCTTGCAGTTATTGGATATAAGTGCTGTGGATTTGATTGCTAAAGGAAATGCTTACACCACTACTAGACAGAACTCTGCATCTAAATTTCTGGAGAAAGTTTTTAAAGTTCGATTAGGCAGGGGGCTTTATGGGGAATGTCTGGTATGAAGATTCAAAAACTTTAGTTCTCTCCCTCTTATCATTGCAATTATTTTTTCATTGTTTGTCACTGTTTCTTGGTAATTTTTCACTCATATGAAGCATAACCCACATACTGTAAGTATTCAGAGTCATGTTGCTCCTAGTGATGCCACTTGAAGCCATTATCTTGTCAATGTACTATTCTGCTCCTTTAGTTTTCAAGATAAGACCCTTGTTATTCTATGTTCTACCTTTTGTTGCATTCAATTAGATGTCAACGCACTCTTTTATGTGGTGTGCAACTCTCTGTCCTCATATAGCTTTTTCTCTTATTTATTGATTATATGCAACCGTTCCAATTTCTATGAGATGCTTTGTCTATCTTACAATACAGGGAATCAGGGCTGATGGGATTTCTGATTTAACTGATGAAATTGGGAAGCAATTAAGTGTAATAAGTGCGGCATCGGGCTTGAGGTGAGCTGGCCATTTTGTGGTTAGCTCTTTGTGCGCCTTGTCATTGTAAAGTCTGAAGTTATGAAAATTAGTTCGTGCAGTGCACCATGGGTTCAAAAAATATTAATTCAAATCAATTTTGATTATCCTTGCTTGTTTAAGGTCTTTTATTATAAAAAGAAAACCTGAGGCCAAGGGGGTGCTGTGTGAGCTTTTACTCCAGTTTAGTCTTCAGCCTGATATGTTTTTGCAATGTCAATGGTTTTAAAGATTAAAATTGTCAAGTGCTAGACCAACTTAAAGGTAATTTCCTTGGCGTGTATTATGAGTGTGTAGGCCTATTGGAGCAGTGATTTACATGCAGCGGAATAACCTGAAGATGAGCTTGAGGAGCACAGATGATGCAACTGATACTTCAGAAGTTGCAAAGGTCCATTTTAGCAGTGAAAATCTTCTTTTCTGTTGACTTTGTTGAGCTTGTATACAGAAGACCCGACCACATGCTGCTTACACAAAATATATGCAGGCATATGGCGGAGGCGGTACCCCTTCTTCTAGTTCCTTTATCATAAGGATGGATGAGTATAATCACTGGCTTTCAGTGAATTCACCCTGAGTACATATTGGTAACGTAATCTGCTTGCTCTGGAATTTCCTTACATCTTTATTTGCCCTAAGAGAGATATCCTTTCTTGCACATCTCTATTTGCCAGAAGAGAAAGACAGAGAGTTTTTGGTTATCCATCTTCATAGACTGTCTCAGAAAATCTCATTTCTCCATAAACAGATTAAGTTCGATCTGTATCGACAGAATTTTAGACTTTCTGGGACAAGAACTTGGCTATTGTGGTACCTTACCAAAAAAAAAAAAAAAAACTTGCCCATTGTGGTGTCGTCGTCAAGCCATGTCTGGTTTTCTCTGTTTATCCTTGCTGATTGAGTTTTTTCTACATAATATTTCGTGTTGAAGGTTTTTAACTTCATTAAGTTTTATATACCTATCATTAATTACTACATGTCCATGAGTGCGATCTTATTTGAGAGATAGTACATGAATGATAAATATGTCTCATTTGGGTTTCTTGTGAGATGTGGAAATCTATGCTATAGTAACAGATTAAGTGCGACAGGTGGTTTTGTACTTTTGCAGTCAATGTCACTTTGATGATGCTTGGTGCTCTAGTCAGCTGATTGAGAGTCATTAATCCCACAAGGTTCAGCTACATCAGGTGAGATGCCTAAAAATGTCTGGTAATTGTAGTTGCCCCTTGCTCCTTCTCTTGGACCTCAAGTTTGTCGTCCAATTCATATATAACCACACCAATTGAGGCTAATTTTTTACTGTAAGTTCTACATCTAGAAAGACCTTCATGCATTAGTTCACTGACCAACCATCAATCTCTATGCCTTTGGCTGTTGGACATGCTGCTAATTCACAATGTTCTCCATTTGTTCCCCACCAAGTTATTCTTTTATTCTCCATTTCGACCGCAAAGTATAAACGCACGGCCATGAATGCCACTCCTGCGTCCAGGGCTGCTGAGAGAACATAGTTTTATCTCTACCACCACTGCTTTCAGTACCGGAAGATGAAGAAGTTAATACTGTTCCTACTAGAATCCAGGCATTGTAGTTTAATGGTGCGGCTGCTGGCATCATTGCTGTCGCCCCTAATAAGATTGGAAGATTTATAAGAGGAATCCAATATCTATTGGGAAACGCCTTGTGTTGTAGCCATACTATAATAGGTCCTATTGCACCTCCCAGGAAAAACCAGTTCATTGCTTTATAGTTACCGAGCGTTCCAAAGATCCATCTAGGTCCAACCAGCCCCCATATGACAGATGCATCAAAGAATACTCAGACACTTGGACACGGCCATGGACTATCCAGTGGAAGGAGATCATCTTGGCATATGTTGGTTACAGAGTTTAGCAGCCACCATGCCACTGCAATGTTGATGGTTCCAGCAAGAATTGTACCTATGAACTGTGAGGACACAAGAATAAAGTACTAAGGTAGTTTCAGAGAATAAATAGATGCCATACATACTTATTTGATAAAGGGAGGATACTTAACAATCTTTTCGCACCCTTGAAATTCTAGTAAGATTTGATATAGCTAGCTCTAGGTAATGTCATTTCAGGAGATCCAAATTATGCCCCTAGTGTTACTCACATCTATGAGCTTTGTGAGTATCTCTTTTTTGCAAGTGTACAGGATGTCAATCTTGCTTTGGATGATATATGATGCTTGTTCTAAAATGCCAACTGCTTCATCTTAATTCTGTTTGAAAAGGGAAAGGTGACTTAGATCCTTGAACATGGAAAGTTGGAGAATGCCCAGCACACCCATGATATATTTGTGTGGGTGGAAAAGAGGTATCCAGGGACAGCATACCATGAGAAGCTGCGGATCAGTGCAATGAGGAAGAATTTTGCCTGCGACATGTGCTGTTCGTCCCTCTCGTGCAGAGCCCTGCATCAATTCGGATAGACCGAATTACTTCAGGTCATGCACTGGTTATCTACATCAAGTGCAAAACTGCGGTTGTCTTGGATCAGTTGTAAATTTAAGGCATTCTTTTGTGAGTACATCCGGACAAGGTGATCAACCTTCGTATTAGTATAGTGAATCCTCCGAAACTATTCAGGTCCTGATGATCAACCTTCATATAGTCTTTGCAAGAGCGAACACAGGGTATTTGCGAGGTGGTTCGGTTTGTCCTTGGAACACTGGGTATTTGCGAGCATCATTATAACCAATGGATTGATTGAGAAACTCTGAAGCTGAGATGGGCTTGATGGTGTCTGTAGTCATATTAATTGAGAAGCCCTTTTGCTTTATCGTTCTCCCCAAAGGGGATTTTCTTGAATCTCTTTTCTGGGCGTGGTGTGAGCACGTCGGTATATTGCCTCAATTTCCACACTAATTGACAGGGCTGGGTCCATGGTGCCTCCCTAGAACCATCATCACTAGAGGGAGACATTTTGGGTTTACTCAATCCAGTTGATTTGTTTCCACATCCCCACTATTCTAGGCACGACCCACGAGGCACGTGACCCACGTGTTCAAGTTGCAGTGACAGGTCAAAGGAATTAAGTGGAAGACAAAACAGTGATCTCAAAGCAAGTAGACATCCCTAAAAGTGACAGGTCAAACGTTGTTACTTCTGACGGTAACAACGTGCGTCCAAGCAAGCGAGGGGAGGCAAATAGAGTAGTTATTACCGGATCAAGGAGACCAGGACGAGGGTATTGGGCCACCATATGTGAGCTGGTTCCACCACGTACTTCCTCAGCAGCCCTGCCCATCCGCATCCCAATGCCTGCATTCCCAAAATCATCCCACCATTACTACTATCTTGAGCTCCACTCGCAAGTTTTACCCTAGTCCTCAAGATTTCTGTGACCGTTTTTAACAGTTCCAGTTCGAGGATGGCGACGGTTTCCTAGGAACCAACAGGCATATGTTCAAACATTCGACTCTTCACTTCAAAAGTGCGCAAAACCAGTCAGTTAACAAAAGCAAAGCGAGTGATAGCTGAAACATTTATGGTATTCATAAGCTAAGTCTCTCTTTTCTCAGCTACTTTCTTGCAAACGACGATAAAGAAAACCACAATATTGAAACAATTACTACTCGAGAATGAATGAATGAGTAGACTAACCTGCGTCGTGATGAGGAGAAGCCACCGGCAAAGAAGGAAATGCTCCGGTGATAAAACGCCTTGATGATGTTCACTACCGAGACACCGTAAGCCGACCCACCCGACATGGATCCTAACGCACTCCCGGCATTGGCAAATATGGAGACGAGCACGTGCTCCTTCATGTTGAAGGGCCACAGGTTGGGGGAGAAGAGCCGGGGCCCGACACTGGGGATCCAGAACTTGGCCTCTGGGAGCACTGTGGCCATGAACCGGACGATGGGCAGCGAGGCAACCTGGACGGTGATCTGGGTGATGATGAGGGTCTCGGTCCGGTAGGCCAAGAACTGGTTGAGGAAAGGGAGGAGGCAACAGGAGAGGAGGCCCAAGAACCACAAGCAGAAGGTTCACGCAGGCAAGGTCAGGTCGTCGGCGTTGGTCACGGTGAGTCGGACCTCCTTGATGGGCGAGAGGTCATCCGCGTCGACGGCGTCATAAAGTTCGGATGGTTTGGTGGTGGGCGGTGGTTGGAGCTCCAGGGTGCCCATGATGGTGGGTGGCAAAAATTGCGCTCGAGTGTGCGAGGATGGCGGTGGTAAGGTGTCCCAGTAGAGGTCTGGTTTTATTCTTCAACGCGTGGCGTTTTGGTACTCTATTTTTTTCTGCTATACAGCATAAGTAGTCGAACGTTGACTTCCCTGGAAACGGGAGCTGTTCATCGTGGCTCCTCCAGCCGGACTTGAGCAGCAAGATCGATACACTGGTTTCTTTTCCTCTTTTTTTTTTTTTTGAGTAACGAGACAAATAATGTTTAAACTTTGATTTAATGTGTATTGTAATTTATAAACTTTTAATTTATTCAGCAGGATTCCTATATTTTTAATACATATTTAATGTGATCCTCAAACTATATAAAAATGTTCGATATTATAGTTTCATTAATTCAAGTCCCGAAATCATATTGAATGGCCATCTTTCCTCTTTGATAAGATCCAGAATTCTAGAAGCTAGAGGTAGAGCTTCAAGAACCACACTAAATGAAATGAAAATTCAGGATTGTCCTTTCATTATTCAAGCTTAAGTACCCCCATTAAACATATTAAAAGTTTAAGAATCACATTGTACATTGCGCTAAAATTCATGAAATATATGTGTCATTTTTTTATGTATTTATTTTTTAACCATTGATACCATAGTCCAACATAATGGTTATATTTTCACCGTAAATCAAAAATCCAAATGCAATTCCTGCGTGCGGTTAAATCCACGCCATTAGCGATTTTTATCTCCAGCTTAGCTTAGAGTCAACCGATTTTTTTCCCCTTCTCATGGAAAGGACAGACCGAAAATGCCTTGTCGGTGGCAATAACGGCGGAGCATCATGCTTAAGTCGATAGTAGAGGGGATAAGCAGCTCCAACCAAAAAAATAAAAATAAAAAAGAATAAAATACAATATAATATAAAGAAAGGGATACCCCGTCATAATCTTTTTGACTAGGAATAATAAGAACGCATATAATAATCATTCTATTTTTTTTTTATTTTTCTGTTTTGAAAGCAAGTTTGGAACATAAATCTTTTATCACGTAATTTCATTTTTTTAATTGTTGAGGTAATTTTTTATCCCAAAAATAGGTTGTGGAAAGGAAATGAGGAATGAAAATTCACTTATCTATATTTGGAACATAATAGAACTCGTTGTTAGCTCCCAGTGGTCGTCCGCGAATCACCCCAACAATAGCTCTGCCTCTCGTCGCAACCCTGTCTCCATCGCAACCATAGAAATATTATTCTTTTGTTGAATGAATTTCTATTTTGAAAATAAAATTTTGTGTCATTATCAAACACGTTTGTCTGCTCAGAAACTCATCAAAAGAATAGAAATGGAAAATTTTATTTCTAGCCAAAAATTACTCCCAAAAACAGAATGGATATTATTCGTGCCCTAAGAGTCCTCTTTGGCTGTTCAAGAACTAAGGATCATTTTCAACTCTCAAAGGGTGCATGTGTATCTTTACAATCATATATTACAATGAAGAAGTTACGATATATTATACTTGGAATACGTGTACTGAAAATCCTAAAAACTTATCACAAAAATGCAATTGAGTCCTAAAATTTTTAAAAAGTATAGTTAAGTCATAAAGCTTGTTAAGTTCGGGCAATTAACTCTTCCATTAACTCCCTTTAACTTGACCAATGGAAAATACTTACAAGTTTTAGGACTTAAATGTATTTTTTAAAAAATTTTAGGAATTAATTGCACTTCCGTGATAAATTGTAGAACTTGATTGCACTTTTTGAAAATTTTTAGAATTCAATTACACTTTTATGATAATTTTTAGGACTTGCGGTACCCTTATCCAATTTTATATGTAATATAATAAAAGTGTGTGTAAAGTAAAAAAGAATAAATTCTCTGTTTTCTTTTATGGCTCCTGGATTATTGTTGAAGTATATGGCTTGGGCTTTCCAGTTTGATTTGTAAATATGGTATCAGACTCGGGTTATGCCTGATTTATTTTGAGCGTGTGGCTTCCGGTTGAATTTCATATGTCGTTTCTAATCTAGCTTGTACCGTGAGAAAGATGTTAAAGTGTCATGTATTGCTTACTTAAGGTGTTTGTATGCTTTTTATATTTGTGCAATTCATCTTTGCATGTTAGCTTGATTTTTTTGGGTATGACCTTCTAACAATTGTGCTTTTTTTTTTTCAAATGAGTCGGGTAGTGCTAGCTAGGGATAATAATTAAAAAAAGTTGTTTCATTCTCATCACGAACCTACAAAAATAATTTTAAGCGTAATAGGCATAGGCAAATTAAAACATAAAACGCAACGGAAATTTTAAAAAAAAAAATCATACATGTATCTCTAGAGGTGTTATTCGTGCGTTTCAATCAAAATTAGAATTACCAAAGAGGGTTAAATAGATTACCTCTCATAGCGTGCTTGAAACGAGTTGATTCAGACGTTCTTCAATTTGAATTTCACAAGTGTCGGACCTCTAATTCAGATATACCATCAATTATACGACGAACGGGAGAAAGACGACGCGAATAAACACCACAATTGATTGTGCTAACAATCTTATGAAGATAACTCTTCGCATTCTTAATTTTCCGGTCACCGCAAGACTAAAAGTTTAGAGAGAATTTTTCTGGTTTCTCTCGGATTTCCTCGTGCACCCTTGCGCGCACGGGGAAGAGAAACTATTTCTCACGCTTGCTCTTTTTCACTTTAGCAACTGTTGCCGAAATTTAACTTCTAATTGTGCAATCAGTAGTGTTGCTAATCGTGTCGCACGATCAGCAACCGCTTCTAATCTTGGGAGGGCACGCACGCACCATCAGCAGTAGTTGCCGACCGTGGGCTGTACATGGTCAGCAACTACTGCTGACCACGTGCATGCATTTAGTTTTCCTGCTTCTTTATTTTAGTTTTACAAGTAATAATAACAATTATCATTAGTACTTTACCAAAAAAAAAATAACAATTATCATTATTACAAGTTGATGTTGTTGTTGTTGTTGGCCAGAAGGAATGTTTTCATTTCACTTGTAATAGAGGTACAAAACTTCAATATAAAGATGAAAAATAAATAAAGGAAGTAGATCTGAAAGATAAATCAACTTGGTATGCCTTGCAAGACTCGCTCCTTCCACCACGAAAACGGGTCTATCATAGCATCAAAGCCCAACCAATAGCCCATTGCCGAATCTCACATCAATGATGAGTACACGCCGAGATATCCTTCTCTATTTACGACTTTGCCCAAAGGCTTGTACATGTCATGATTACAAGTTAAAGTTATTATTTTTTTTTACTTTTTGATGAAAGCAATGTGTTCATTTTACTTGAAATAGAGGTACAAAGATTCAAGATAAAGATGAAAAAAAAAAAGTAAGTAAATCTGAAAGATAAATCAAATTGGTACGCCTTGTAGAGACTCACTTCTTCCACCACAAAAACGGGCTGTCATAGCATCAAAGCCCAACTAGCAGCTGATCACTGAATCTTACATGAATGATGAGCACAAGTTGAAATATCCTTCTCTACTTATGGCTTTGCCAAAAGGTGGTGCGTACCTAGGTTCGGTGTCTCTAGTACCATTATCAAAAAGAGATAACAACACCATGAGGTCGAAAGAGTACCGAAAAAGTTTTGTAAATTTCAAATCTATTTTTAGATCAGAATGGGAGAGCGCCTAAATCTAAATCTAACTCTAGGTCGGCAAAGAATGCTTGTAAAATAGATACTAGCTAATCACAAAATACTTTCGGATAAGTCAATTGCTGAAGCAGTGGCTCGATTGTATGGAACAAGCACTGGAGCTTAAGCGAGCAAGGAGATTTGGAATAGCTGATTCTTATGAGGCGCTCATGCTTCGAACTTCTAATCTTACCAAACAAAACTCTTCACTAGAGGAAGCCAACGGGATCGTCTACGAAATCAACAAAAAAAGATCTACAAGAAGAAGTTGAGGATACGAAGAGACAGAAAAAAAAATGAAATGAAGAGAATGAGGGGTGAGGCCTCTCTCACTCAAAAGTTTGCCGCAAAGTTGAAGTTATTGACACTTAGATAAATGACATGGTTGATTTTTAACAGAAAAATAACAAAAAAGTGGCAGAATGATACCTCAAGTGTCAATTTATGTACATAGCTCCCTTTAGTGTCAATATTTTTTTTGGATCAGTTCAGTATCAATTTTTTTTGAAAAAATATTATTTGAGGGCCAACTCCGGTGAATATCACCAAAAATCTTACATGGCGTCTACGTGGCTTACCAGAAGATTCTAGTTAGCAATAAAAAAGCCAAAAATTAATTAAAAAATTCCACATAATATTAAAAATTTAAAAAAGGCTAATAATAATAACAATAACAATAATAATAATAAAGAAGTTGTACAGCCCTCGCCGCCACCGCCCCATCATCGCCGGCAATGGCTAGTGGGGGTTTTCAAGCCCCGGCCAGTGACTGGCGAAACCCATCGATGGTTGGTGAGTGCAAAGAGAATTGAACATGCGCATATGGATCAAAGAGCAGGGTGAGCGAAACAGGATAAAGGCATGAATCGAAATCACAACTTTTTCAACTAGGCCCCCATACGAACTACCCACACGCCACAAATTCTCTCTTGCTCTCCTCCATGGACGTCTTCAGATGGAATAAACTGCATTTGGAAGAGAAGAACTTGGAAATTTTGGGTAAATTCATCACCTGAAAACGAAGTGAGGAAGCCCCATTCCTCCCGAATGGATAGTTTTGCAAATGGAATGAAACCCAGAAGATGCGATGAATCGTGGGTCATACAACATCTGAAACGGTGATGACAATGCTGATCGATTCATCACTCGCAAGAGTCTCCAACCGGAGGTAGGAGTGGAGTGAAGAACCCTTGCTAACTGAGGTGAGGCTCGACCTCACCAAATATGTGAGGTCAAGCCCTCGCCAACCATCCACGGGGGTTGCCGTCCATTGGCCGGGGCTCGGCGACCTCCGCCAGCCTATCCCCCACCCTCACTAGTTCAACTTTTGTACTTTGTTTTTTTTTTAAAGCTTATTTTTTAAATTTAATGGAATTTTCTAAAAAAATTTAGCCATGACATGTACTGCTTGCTTTAAAAAAAATCATGTAATATTAAAATATTAATAAAAAATGCCACTTGGACTGTTTGGCTGAAATTGATACTTAAGTGATCGTTTTTTCTCTGATTTGGCACTTAAATGAGGCGGCAAAAAAATATTGGCGCCAAAGTGAGCGTCGTACATAAATATTGGCACTTGAGGTGTCCTTTGGCCACAAGAAAAGGTCCTAAACTTGTTACATTTGTGCAAATTTATTCTTACACCTTTTAATTGTGTCAATTGAGTCTTAATCATTTTGAAAGTTTGTCAATGTAGCTTGTCCAGCCAATTTTTTTTTTCAAAAATAGCTAATGTGAACGTCGGCCGTCTTACATGGCATGGTCAGCACTGACGTGGATAATTTTTTTAAAAAAATATTTATATATTTTTTCTTTTTTTTTCATTCGTTTTCTATTAGTGGTTGGGCCTCGGCAATGGCTGGCAACCAACCGAAGGCAACAATCGGCATGGGTCAACCTTGCCAGAGGCTAGGAAGGGCCTAGCTCCCTAGCTTAAGGCAAGGCTTGACCTCATCGGGTATGGCATAGCTGGCAAGGCCAGTCCTCATCGATTTTCACTTATTGCCAATCGTCGACCATTGCCGAGGCTCGATGACCAACGGAGGAAGAAGGGAAAAAAAAAAAGAAAGAAAGATAATCAAAATTAATATAAAAAAATTATCGACCTCAGTGACGGCATCACGATTTCTAATCAAAATTTTCCGGATGAACTATATTGACAAATTGTTGAATGGTTTAGAACTCAATTGGACAAATTGAGAGATTGAGGATTGAATTGACACTAGCGCAAAAAAAAAAAAACTTTTTTGATAAATTCCCCCAGTTTTAGTTTAACCGTGATTATGATGAGGATGCGAGCCACTTATCTTTCTCCCACTTTAAAAGCACAAATCCAAAGTTAATAGCCACTTCTTATATGCCCTTGAATAAGTGAAGAGAAACAATCGATTTACAATTTCAAAATATACAATTCTCCTGACAACTTTACATCGGAATGCTATCTACTTTACGAAAAAAATAATAATAATAAAAACTAGTGTCATGCATGTAAAAGCAAGGATCTGAAGTCAAAATCCCCAATCTGAGTTTGCCTAATGTTTAGTAAGACTGCAGATAGTTTCAATAATTGAGAGATCATTATTGAGAGAAAAATCGCAATTAGTTTGAAGAATACGATGGCCTTACGTGAATCAAAATTATATCGTTCGTAAGACGGTCTTGATTGGATCGAATTATTAAATTCAAGATATAAGAATCAAGAGATTGACAAGAGTACTTGAGGATTGGTGACCACACATGATAATCTTATTTCTTGCCAGTAACATAATATTATCTTAAAAAACCAGAATCATCGTACCGACACCAGTGCAAGAAACACGAATTATTGAAACGCCTAAAAATGTCCAGCGATTGGATACTTTGTACAAGTCCTTAAGAACCCACTGATTTTAATTCTGTAAGTTCAACATCCAGAAAGAGCTCCATGCATCAGGTGACCGGGCAACCATCAGCCACTACGCCTTTGGCCGTCGGACATGCTGCTAGTTCACAATGTTCTCCATTTGTTCCCCACCAAGTTATGCTTTTATTCTCCATGCCCAGCGAAAAGTATAAAAGCACGGCCATGAACGCCGCTCCCGCGTCCAGGGCTGCTGAGAGAACGTAGTTGTATCTCTGCCACCACTGCTTTCGGTATCGGAAGATGAAGAAGTTGAATATTATTCCGACTAGAACCCAGGCATTGAAGTTTAATGGTGTAGCCGGTGGCATCATTCCTGTCGCCCCGAATAAGACTGGAAGATTAATGAGAGGAATCCAAGATTGCTTGGGAAACGCCTTGTGTAGCAGCCATACTATGATAGGTCCTATTGCACCTCCAAGGAAAAACCAGTTCATGTCTCCATAGTTTCCGAGTGTCCCAAAGATCCGTCTAGGTCCAGCCAAACCCCATATAACAGACGCATCAAAGAATACCCGGTCACCTGGACACGTCCAGGGACTATCCGGTGGAAGGAGATCCTTTTGGCATATGTTGGCAACTGAGTGCAGCAGCCACCACGCCACTGCAATATTGATGGTTCCAGCAAGAATTGTACCTATGAACTGTGAGGACACAAGGATAGAGCACTAAGGTCGTTTCGGATTTACTAGATGCCACGCACACTTATGCAATAAGTAGGAACAAGAGGGAGGATACTTGACAATCTAGTGGTTAGGAGCAGTAAGAAGTACCTGAACTAAGAACATCGATCTCGGCGGTATCTTCATGTAGTGTCCCAGCTTAAAATCACTGAGAAAGGAAACAGCCTGAGCCATGCTGATGTATCCATATGTTTTGAAGCAAACATTTGCTATAGGTCTTCCTGGATATATGATGCCCATAATGTATTCTGTGATTATATTTAGTCCCGGCGTCTGCAGACAAAAAGAGATCACTGTTGAGTATAATATGTCTTCTTACATGGAAATTAAGTCAAGCATAAATGTGCCACAACTCTTGATTCATACCTGATTTGTTGTGGCAGTGATGATACTAACGGGAAGGGTGAATCCAAATGCAAGGGCACTAGCAAAGAGGAGCCCCCACCATGGCATTTGGACCTGATCGTTCAGGAAGATGCATAGAGCAAGAGATACAGCCAGACTTACAACCAGCAACAAGTGAAACCACCAGGAGGGTATGTCTTTGTATTTTCTCATCAATTTTGTATGGATGTCTGCCTTTCCTTTGTGAGAAGCACGGTAGCGCTCGTAAATTTCTCTGTCATAACGTAATCGTACATCAGTGTCGGTATATCCCGTGAATTCAAGAGAATCAAGTACTTAACAGGAAAAATAAAGCCATTCTTCAGTATCTAGTTGTTGCAACTCTGTGTTATAGCTATAAGGATACCCTTGGCTCACAGAAAAGTAATTTGAAACGGTAAGTTCAAATTCTTTCAAGGTTCCATTTTCAGACCTTTACAATCTTGCCCTGGTTTTTCCTTTCCTACTGCCGCTTGATGTCCTTATCAAGTATATTGAGGTGAGAAGACAGTACCTGCCGTAGAAGAAGGCCACGTGAGTTAGTGTTGATGCAATGGCGGCAAAACCAAAGCCATAGGCGAGAGCAAAGAACGTGCTTATATGAATTCGGCCTTGCTCCTCGTACTTTGGGATGTCCAACTCGAACTTGTCGTTTATGATTGCCGTTATATTGTAACTGTGACCTTGCGCCGTGAACAAGTCCGAGGATAGAATTGGGAATCTATCTGCGCTATATAAGTTAAACCCCCAGTATGCTATGGGGATTACAACACAGATTATCAATATGTATCCCGCCAAAACATTGACTATGGCAAAGAAGGGGCTGATTAAAGGGCTGGAGAGGAAGGATGCTGTTACTGTCCAGTCGAGCGTCAAGGCTCCAAGTCCAAGGCCTTGCATACCCGAGCCGATCTGCTGGGCGGTGACCGAGTTGGAGAATGCCCAGCAGACCCATGATATATTTCCGAGAGTGGTGAAGAGGTATCCAGGGACAGCATACCATGAGAAGCTGCAGATCAATACAATGAGGAAGAATTTTGCCCGCGACATGCGCCGTTCGTCCCTCTCATGTAAAGCCCTGCACCAATTTGGAAGGATTATGCTGAATGTTTCCATCCAGTGTCTGCATTTCTATCTAATCCAGAAGCAGGGGATGAAAGGGAGCGGATGATGCAATCCGGTTTTCCAGAGGTTTCGGGGTTAAGACGGTTCAGTTCGTCGGAATAGTTTACTCATGCTGCTGCTGCATTGAGCTGTCTATCGCTCTGCACTATCTTGTGATTGGTATCTCCATGAAAACTCCTCCTGTTTTCTGGTGAACTCCGATAAATAAAGCAAGCGAGCGAGGGGAGGCAAAGAGTGTAGTTATTACCGGAACAAGGAGACTTGGACGAGGGTGGCAGGCCACCACATGTGAGCTGGTTCCACCACATACTTCCTCAACAGCCCTGCCCATCCGTATCCCAGCACCTGCATTTCCAAATCCACCATTACTATGATTCTCCATCTTTCTTGAGCTCCGTTCGACAATGGGCACACGATTTTCTATCTTGTTTCTCCACATTTCAAGATTGCTGTGCCGTTTAACCGTTGCAGTACGAGGATGGCGACGGTTTCCTAGGAACCAATGATACTGCGGGTTCCTCGGGATATGTTCAGACATTTGACTCTTGACGTCAAAGTGCGCAAGAAACAGTCCAGAGCATGAAAAAACGTAACCAAAAAGGACAGGCAAAAGCAGAAGGAAACGAGTGGATTGTAACATTTATGATTGCCATAAAGCTGTATCGTCCTACGCCTTTCTTTTCTCTAAGCTACTTTCTTGCAACAGGCGGGAAAGGGAAACCATAAAATTTCAGCGATTACGACTCAACTAGTCCATAAGAAATTACCTGCGTCGTGATGATGAGGAGCCACCCGGCAAAGAAGGAAATGCTCCGGCCGTAGAACGCCTTGATGATGGTCACAATCCCGACGGCGTAAGCCGACCCGGATCCAAACGCGCCCCCGGCATTGGCGAATATGGAGATAAGCACGTGCTCCTTCATGTTGAAGGGGCCCGGGTTAAGTGAGAAGAGCCGGGACCCGAGCCCGGGGATCCGGAACTTGGCCTCAGGCAGCACCTCCGCCATGAAGCGGCCGATGGGGAGCGTGGCCACCTGGACGGTGATCTGGGTGATGACGAGGGGCTCGGTCCGGTAGGCAAAGAACTGGTTGAGGAAAGAGAGGAGGCAACACGAGAGGAGGCCCAAGAACCACATGCGAAAGGTCCACACCGGCAAGGTTGGGTCGTTAGCGTTGTTCACGGTGAGGCGGACCTCCTCGATGGGCGAGAGGTCATCCTCGTCGACGGGATCCTCGAGTTTGGCTAGTCTGGAGGTGGGTGGTGGTTGGAGCTCCAGTGTGTCCATGATGGTGGGTGGGGGCAACAAGTCAGCTCGAGTGTGGGGTGGTGGTGGTGCGGCCGCCGTCGCCGTATGTCTGGTTTTATACTTTAACCATGGTGGGCAAACCTAACATATATAGATTCCAATATTCGCTGTGTATGACAAAAAAAAACACATGAAGATTCCAAGGTTCACTGTGTATATATTTTTGTTTTCAATTTCATTCCCCTTTCTATCTATCTATCTATATATATATATATATATATATATATATATATATATATAATAATTAGTCTTCGTAAGTACAAGTACCGAATGATCGAGAGTTGAGTGTGCCGGAGAAGGGAGTGTAAAGGAATATTCACTCTTCGAAGAAAAAAAACTTATTTGATGGGCCAGTGTGGCGATGCTCATGATTAAAAGAAAAATTGAGAAAACATAAATTATTCACCTCAGATTCAATAAATCAAAGGAGAAGAGTACGTTAAAGGTAATTAGAGATTTTATAAAGATAACTTTCTATGTTAGATATATTAGGATAAGTATGTATTATTCTAATTATTTTTTAGGAATTACGCATTTAATTATGCATATCTTAATTGATATTTTTATCTAGTGTATAGTCAATTTATGGATCTATTTCCAAATTGGGAAATAAATATGAATGCCTCGCCTCGTGTGTTTATGGAGCCCTTTGCCTATTTCTAGTACCGTACCAGGTTGTCCTAGGTTGTCCACCGCTGACTTCCCAGAATTGGGGAGCTAGCTGTCCATCGTGACTCTTCCAGCTGGACTTGAGCGGCAACTTCCATAACAGGCGTCTATGTCTTTTATGTGTTTTTTTTTTTTCAATTATTGTGGGCCCCAAGGGTTCACGTACTTTTGCGAAAACCCCGTATAAAAAAATCAAAAATCGAAAAAAAGAGAGCAATTCACTCCTCTTGGGGAGATCCCTCTATCTTTGACTTTGATGATGCATTGATGAGAGGTCCCCACCTGGAAGAGAGAGAGAGAGATTTCTTTGTTTTTTCCCCTTTTTGCTAAATTGGGATACGTGATTCTCCGATTCAAAACGCGTCAATCTCGTGAAATCGTAGAATTCATCACCATTGGAAGAGAGTCCACATGAATGCATCCGATGAATTATTGGCCCTTTTAGCAAAGTGTAACGCGTACTACAGTTGTTAACGCGTGCGAGTATCGTATCGATCGCGTGCTAGATCGTCATGGCGATATTCCCATTCCTGGAAAGAATTGGCGATGTGTTGATCTCATGGTAAGCAGAATCATTTTCGTCATAGTCTTATGTGCGCGTAATATGGACATTTGCGGTACACGCATTCATTGAAAGCTTTTCTTCCCGTTGTCTTTCTCTTTGGTTGAAGGTTTCTAATGTATTGGGGGACCGTCGATAGTGGGCACTTGGAGTCTTGGACAATTTTGCTTTTCGTTTGTTGTTATGCTTTCATATGTGATCATCTTGATTCATTATCGTGTTGTGTTTGGGATATCACGAGACATTGAACAATTTACCGATTTCATTGGACCGTCTGAACCGATCTCGATTCAGTTCGGTCAAGTTCTCGATTCTTAAGGAGAATCGAATTAGATCAGAAACCGATCATCCCCACATGTGATTGAAGTATACGCATTAAGTTACACCGATTAGCGTTTCGAGATACTCGTTAGGTGTGGGCGTCGATTTAAATTTGATCATATCATTTTAGGCCCGCAGCCCAAAAGGGCGTGTTGGGCCTTTTTTGTGAGTATCTCCACTAGCCCAGCCCACTGCGGAACTGCAGCTGTTGGGCTGGTCCGCTCAAGACCGGTGGAGCTTGAGAAGTGATTTGGGTGCGGGTGAACGGGTCGAGCTTGAGAACTGGAGGGTACGAAAATTGAGTTTTGATTGGGCTTGCATGTGTAAGGATTACAAACCGTGATATCAATCCTTAGACAAATGACATCCGTTGACTTTTAGATGAGTCAAAATTATTATGACGAGGATGGGGGCCGCTTTATTATCTCCCACGTGAAAAAGCTAAATTATATGAAGTTGAACTCCAGATAAACAAATGATTTACATATTCAAACTATCTTTGTTCCACAGAATATAAATTTCAGGAATTTTTTTTTTTTGGATTTTTCGACATTTATTTAGCAAAAATTTAGTCAAAATTTTTTTTTCGCCTATTGAAAAAACTCCTTCAAAAGTTGGAAAAAAAAAATTCTTCTTTTCGAGGAGAGGAAAACATTTTCTATTATATTTGCTCTCTCGATTCCTTTACATTCATTTTATTTGATACTATTTTAAATTTTTTTCTTCTTTTTATTTTTCTTTCCTCCTCCTTCCTCCTTCCTTTACCTATGGTCCCTTCTTGTGTGGACCTCGACGATGGCCAATAGCCCAGCGATCGGCCATGATGTGGGCCAAGCTCGCCTATCTCGAGCAAGCCTAATATCACCAGGATCGATAGAGCCTGAAGCTCGACTGTGACTAGTTGACGGCTATCATTGTGGCTGGTGACCGGCCAAACCAAAAGGAAAATAAAAATATATATAAAATAAAAGAGAAAAAAGATAAATAATTCAAGAATTCAACATTTTTTAAAACATAAAAAATATTAAAAAATAAATTAATGAAAGGAGTGGCACGGAGGAAAATCAATCCTATTTTCCATACCAAAAGATAAAAATACATCATTTTCTGGGTACTTTTTTTATATTTTAGAAACATACTGAAAATATATTATTTCCCAAAAATATTTTTCAAAAACACTCACATTTTTCGCGAAACAATAGAGCATTGGAAAGTATTTTGTGTAATCGTAAGATAAGATATATTCGAATCAAATTTAGATGCGAGAAATTTATTAAATTAACAAAACTATTATTTTGATATTTTCAAATGAAATTCTATGTATTATAAGGGGTGAGCAGTACCAATCGATCGAACATGGATTGCCCGAAACCATGGTTTTGGTTTCCCGGTTCCAAAGGGCATCTGTGCAATTCACGATTCTTAAATTTGGAATTAGTGGCCATGTGATCCAATTCCCTATTCAGGAGCCTAAGATCGAACCATCGAGTTCTTTTTTTTTTTTAAGTAAAAAGAATCTAATGTTTAGGTTAAACACTACTAATTAGCATTATGACCAAACAGTATGCCGAAAAGGAATGCTATATACTGTACTTTTCATTTGCATTATGCATTCGATTTTGTTACCTGTGGCTTACAGAAGGAATATAGGCTAAGCTATATAGTCTCTAAAAAAAAAATGCTTTTAAAGTCAAATCATATATAATGATTTTTCACTAGTAAACCAGTGAAATCACGGACTTGCTGAGATTTACAAAAGATGAATAGAGCTAGCCTACAATATTTGCTGAAACACAGGTATGGGGCCGGCCATTCGAGAAGCAAGTTCATGTTTTTTTTTTTTTGGCATGTTTTCGGTCCATTAAAATGCCCAAGTACATACAATTAACCTCGGACCGAGAACCGACGCACCCCTATATTCTACTTAAAATTCAAAATAGAATAAGCATTGTGCATCAAAAGGCAAGAGCACACTCTTCAAGAGACTTTTCAGTTGGAGATTTAAAAAATTGTAATCGCCATTTGAGTTGCTTTGATATCTAATATGACTTCCCATAGAATTTGCAAACCCATGAAATCTTTTTTTGAAAGAAAAAGCACAGCAAATAAATCTTTAAAGATTGCAACCCATCTGTGGATCAAAACCGATTTCTATAATTTGATTGGGGAAGTATTTAATTCAAGATATAAGGAGAGGCAGCCACTCTTTTTTAACGTCATTTATTTTCTTTTCGACATCATGTCTTCTTTTTTACAAGTAACAGAGTATTATTATGGAAACAGAAAATTAATAGTGACCCACCCACCGCTGGTCCAAGAAACTTGCCAAAAACTTGGGTGAATTCCTGAAATACCAAAACCTAGAGGAAAGAGCCGAGCTAGAAAGAGACCGAGTTGTCACAACAAACCGCGGATACTTAAACCCACCCACTCGACAGATTTATAGCAGAAAAGAGGACAAAGATGGAAGCCCCGTGTTTTTGCCTGCCCAACCGGAATCCGAGAGGAACTCAAAACCAGTGATTTTAATCAGCGCCACGTGACAGGTACTAGCGTTTTCCTCATTTGGTCATCCCCGAAACAACACCACGGCAATCGTGTTGCCATCTTTAGAACAAGAATTTTGATAATCCAGTTTGTAACATTTCAAAAGCCTTTTCACGTCCAATGGTAGCCCATCAGGGAATGGGAATGGGGGGTTGTTTCTTCGAAACTTCCCAATTCCTGTCGACGTTGTCTTCTGGGGTAGCTAGCTCCGCTTTTTCGTGTATCTCACATATTCAGTTTTCTTTTGGGGGTTTTCCCATTGCCCCCTCGTTATTTAATAATATAGTTGTCTGGGTTTGGGGAGCTGTATCGTATTGCCAGAGAGGTTCACCTTCAAGAACGCAAATAAGCTCTTCTTTTCTGGGGTGTTCTTTCTCTTTTGGGTTTGGAATCGGTTTTCTGATGCTAGTGGAAGGAAGATAAGGGGGGAAGGGGAGGGAGAGGGAAGAGGGAGGGAGGAGGAGAAGGGGAGGAGAGGGGAAAGAGAGAGAAAGAGGAGAAGGGCGAGCGAGAAGAAGGGAGAGGAGGGGGAAAGGAGGAGAGGAGGGGGGAAGGAAAAGAGGAGAGAGAAGGAGGAAGGGGAGGAGTGAGGGGGAAGAGGAGGGAAAAAGAGGGAGAGGAGAGGGATGGAGGGGGGGGGGGAGGAGAGAAGGGGGAGAAGAGAAAGAGGGGGGGGGAGGGAAGAGGGAAGGAGAAAGAAGAGAGAGGGAGAGAGAGAGGAGGAAGAGAGGAGGGAAAGGAGGGAGCGGAAAGGGAAGAGGAGGGGGAAGGGGGGAGGAAAGGGAAGGGAGAAGGGGAGGACGGGGAAGAGGGAAAAGGAGAGGAGGG
>JAGVVM010006115.1:0-31393 GCA_019149425.1 Psidium friedrichsthalianum
CCGTGAAGAATCCACAAGAAAAATGAAAAAGATCTAGGGCCACTTCATTACTAGAAGTCCTGAAGGGACTAAAAGACGCTAACGTACCCCTGACTACATCTCTTCCTTTGGGCCAAACCAAAATCATGCCATTTATCTCCTTACCAAAAGCGTTCCACAAGGACATTCTAGAATGCAAACCTATAGCCCTCCGTCAAAGTTGGACCCATTGGAGAGGGGGGAGGAGAGAGGAGAAAAAGAGGGCCAGAAGGAAAGCCAGAGAACAAAAAAAAAACCGGACCCGCCAAGGGGGAGGGGGGACGTGAGGTAAGCTGGGGAGAAAACGGACCTCGGGTCTAAGCGCGGGAGAGGAGGGGAAGAATGCACTGATCCTCAAAGGAGTTGAATGACAGAAGCTTAGTTGAGAGTATTCTTCAGTATCTCACATTGACCTTCAGGGCGGAAAGGAGCCAGATGAAAAAAAGTCGTTTTGCCTATCCACTAAGGATCTTCTTGTCAGAAAATGCAGCACTCCCACTGTTGCTAGAACTTTCCAATCGTCTTGAAGCGTGTCCTTGAGGATATTGTAAGGTGTACTCTAGCCCTGGTTATCTTTCCTCCATATCCCCACAGATTCTAGGAGTGCCCCGATATCATAATTAGTATTTTTAAAAATCGAAAAGGGTGGAGGAGAAGGAAAAAGGAACGCTGGGATAGGAAAGGGGTAGGGCTGTGATGTCCTAAAACGAGCCGAGAAAGGAAGAGAAGGGGGAAGGATAACGGGAGGTCACTACCTCTTAGCTTCAATAAAGTACTGGTATCGTGGGCTCCTACCTCTTCTCATGGGGTCTGACCAAGAGAAAGCGAAAGTCCACTGGTCTCGGTCGCGGGAGAGGGGGGGGGATGCAGGTAGCGGAGAGGTCGGTGGTTCATAACCACTGAAGATGAGTAAGAATCGGAACGCCCTCAAAATAAAAACAGCATCTGCTAATTACCGGCATGATCTCAACTTGGGACTTGGCTGTTGGGTCCTAAAAGGCGTGACAAGATATGATGGGGCATGCGCAGTAAGAAACCCCGCCAGTCGAGAGAAAAAAACAATCATCCCGTACCAGATCGCGGATCTAAATTACTGAAAAGATGATTTAACCGATAACACCCTGCCGATAACCAATCATCCAATCTCGGGTCTCAAGAGAGGGAGCGAGGAAAAGCAATGATCTCAACCACTAGAAAAAAAAGTTTGTACATGCTCTCAGACTGGATAAGAACAACAGAGTCACTGAGATGTCAGGGAACTAAGAAAAGGGGAAAGGGGAAAGGTGTCCACATAAAGGTCAGTGTCAGGGAAAAAGGTGTCCTTAGGGTCGGGCCTACGTGAAAACGGTAATGTTCCCGGGGGGGGGAAGGGGGATCTCACACCAGCTAGCAATGACAACAATCGTTTACTCAAAAAAAGACATGCTGTCCATCAGAAACTCGAGCGAACAGTGGTCTATGCTAGATGAACAGCAAACCTGGGTAGCTGTGATAAATCCACAAAGAAAAGGCAACGGTAAGGAGGCGACAGATTTAGCACAGGGAGGGGGGTGTTAGAGAGAGGAACCGTCATGGTACAGAGGAATGAATGTAGGAGGTAATAGGATGTGGATTGGTCAAATAAGTGGAAAGGCGAGATAAAACAACAAAAACAAGAGAAGGGAAAACAGACAAAGGGGTAACAGAAGAAAAAACACATGGTAGAAAAATAAAAAAAAAAAAAAAAAAAAAAAAGGGGGGCAGAGCGAGCGGCCGGAAAAAGGAATCTTGTTATCTGTTAACGTCTGTTCTCCATACAGTTTTATTTGAACGCCATATCAAAGGTGTTATTATTCTTGTTGTTGGGGAACTCAAATCCTATACTTGTATCAAGCTTAGAGAAAAACCACACAAAACAAAAAAAAGGCTCTCAGATGTAAAGAAAAAAAAGGTAAGAATACACAAAAGCTAACCCATAAATCTAACGGGCAGAGTATATTACTCCATCTTTCTGTTCTTCGTAAAAACCCTTGCATGGGTCCTATTATCTCTCAAAGTCTCAATAAGGGCATCAAACATCCAAGGGGTCATAATCGTCATAAACACGAGACCAAACATGGTTGGGATTGGAAACTTGTACCTGTACGCAAGTAACCAGACTCAACTAAAGTGGTGGAGGGGAAAAGGGGGGGGGGGGGGGGGGGGGGAAAGAAAAAAGGGGACGTATTAGAGGGTTCGGGGCTCCGAACGACAAGGAGAGGGGGGGCCGGACTAACGGGGGGATTCCGAACTATTCACAACAGTAAGAGGACAAAGAGTTAGCACTGTCGTGGCAGCCGACCTTTCTGGGTGACGAGGCGCCAAGGGAGGGAGTGGGGTCTCGACGCAGTAGTGTTCGAGGGGGAGAGAGAACAGAAAGGAGGGGGGTGCGGAGAATGCCGCAGCGAGATCTTAAGCCTTATGAAGTAGAAGCATTGTTGCAAGTTCAAGCATGTGGGGTCAGGAGATAAGGGAGCCGTCCACAGAACAGGAATAACCTGATCGCGTCTAGATGGGAAGACCTGAGCCAGCAGACAAGATCTTCGGTGGGATCCGGCGGCGATGAAACCAGTGGTCACAGAATCTTCAGAATTTTCAATGTGACTACAACCGGGCGTTTGTGCGAGGAGATCAAGGTCGGGGGTAGGCTACACAGAGTGTTTTCCGACATAAACCAACCAGCCCGTGCCTGGACTTCATAACCGGGTGGCTTAGTTGCGGGGGCACTCCCGGTTGGGATAGCTGCAAAAGTGATGATGAGGTCCTCATCATTCAAGGATCAGTTTGGTCCCTGAATAAGATGTTTGTGTGTGTGTGGAGGTCAAATTGTGTGTGGCAAATTGGCTGATCAGGATCACGTTTACTTTCTCGGATATATTCTTTTTCGTTGAAAAACCCAAATAATCGATGAGGATCTCCAAAAGTTTTTTAATATAAAAGGGAACACAAATACATTTTAAATGTACTAACATCAATCAAAAAAAAAATTTCCTAAAATAATTTTCTAAATTCTTTGCTGGGTTCTTCGAATTCAAGAAAAAAGTAACTCAAAAAATGAATGTGTGTGAAAAAGAATCCATGAATCCTTTAAATTTTATGCAAATTGCTATTGTTAAAAATTTTGAGCCTACACGGTAGGCTTTGTAGAAGGCTCCTTAGCTTTTATTGGCGAAGGGAGGAGGGGGGAAGGAAAAGGAGGGGGGAGGAGGAGCATGGGGAGGAAGGGAGGGGGGGTGTTGGGGAAAAGAAGAGAGGGGTGTGAGGAGAGTGGCGGGGGAGAGGAAGAGAAGGCGAGAGGGAGGGGGAAGGAGAGGTAGAGGAGGGAGGGAGGGGGAGAGTGGAGAGGAGAGAGAGAACTGTAACTTGTATCAATTATAATTTATTTTCCAGTTTGCTTTCTATCTCTTTTCATTTTTTCCCTTTTTTTCCCCCTTCTCTTTCTTTTTTCTTTTTCCTTTTCGTTTTTCCCCTACCTCTCTCCACCCCCCCCACCTCCCTTTCTATCTTCTTCACCTCTATCTCTTTTCCCCCTCCTTTCTAACCGACCCCTCCCTCTACTTTGGTCCAACTTCGAATATTCCCATCTCTCATCACATCCACTTTAACACTCACTTATACTTATCCACTACTTCCATTGTTGACCCCAACTTTTCGTACCCATCTCATTCTCCCTACTACCTCCCTTTCTCTTCCCGCATCCCACTATCACTTTGCATCACCCTTCAATCTTCTCTGTTATTCTGTTTTCCCCCTTCCCTGTGTGTCATTATTTTTACTCCTTTTTCATTTCACGTTTCCCTACACAATTTTTTTTCCTTCCTTTCCCATGCCTTTGTGCTCCTTTATATAAAAAACGAGATCCGTCATCGAATCTTGGGAAAAAAAAGAATAGAGAAAAGTAACGTATCCTGATCAGCCATACAAAACCCACACACAATTTTGACCTCCACACCACACGACACAATCTTATTTTTTTCGGGGCCAAACTGTCTTGATGATGAGGATCATCATCACTTGCAGCTATCAAGGAGGAGTCCGCACAAAGCACCGGTTAATGAAAGTAGGCGGTGGAGTCGAACTTCTGTAGCCTACCCCCGACCGGGATCTCCTCTCGCAAAGCCGGTTGTAGCTCACATTAAATTTGAAGATTCGTGACCCCTGTCAATCGCCGCGGAATCCCACCGAAGATCTTGTTGTGGTGCTCAGGTCTAGAGCGGTCAGGTTCTCTCCTGTGGCGGCTACCATCCTATCTGACATGTTGAACTTGAACATGTTCGATTTCCGTCAACAGGATAGATCTGCTGCCAATGCCCTTTCGGTATGCTGTTACCTCCCGAACAAACGGTGAGGGGTCACCCAGAAAGGTGGTTCCACGGACGAGCGTCCACACGATTGTGAGCAGTTGACGTGTAAAGTACCCCGAGGGCTGTGGGTGACCTCACCGGTGAGCCTGGTATATTGGACAGTACAGTAAGGGCGTGATGAAGAATGAGGATGTGATGTAGAGACTGAGAGATAAAGGATGAAGGGTACGAAGAACAGAAGATGGAGTAATATACTCTGGAGCATTATGGGTAGCTTGTTATTCACCTTTTCTTCATCATGAGAGCCTGTGGTTCTCGTATAGCTTGATACAATTTATAGGAGAGCCCAACAACAAGAAAATAACAGAAGGCGCAAAAAACTAGAGAACAGACGTAACAGAAAAAGATTCCTTTTGGCGCGTCCTGCACTACCAGGTCTGTTATGCTGTTTTCCCTTCTTTTTGTTTTATTCGCTCAATGACAATCATATCCTTCTCTTCTTTTGTACCAAGGGGTCTTAACACATCCCCCCGCAAACTGGGTACGGGTGGATATCCCAGACCCAGTTTGGTTCGGAGCATAGAGTGATCGAGTCGAGACAGAGCTTTAGTAAGATGTTCAAGCTAGCTGGTGTGAGCTGGGAACATACTAGTACACGTAGGGACCCCAAGGACACCTTTTCCCCTGACGAAGTGGAAGTCGATCTCGATGTGTTTAGTGCGAGCATGTAACACAGGGTTAGCTGTGAGAGAGATGGCAGATTGGTTATCGCAGAAGAGGATGGTAGGAGATTGGAGGGGGATGCCAATGTCACGCAGGACAAGCCAATCCAAGTGAGATCAGCTGTAGCAGATGCGAGGGCCCGATACTCAGCTTACAGTGGATGAACGAGAGACAGTGGATTGTTTCTTGGCAGACCATGAGATGAGGTTGGAGCCCAGATAAGTACAGAAGCCAGAGGTAGACCGTCTGGTAGTAGGACATCCAGCCCAATCAGCGTCCGAAAACCATAGAGGTGCATAGAACTGTGGGAATGGAGGAAGATACCCAGGGCTAGAGTACCCTTTACATACCTAAGGACACGCTTCAAGAGATGGAAGTCAGCAACAGTGGGGTGCTGCATTTTCTGACACAGAAGATTAGTGGCATAGGCAAGATCTGGGCGAGTAATGGTGAGATACTGAAGTCCTCCAACTAAGCTTCTGTATTCAAGAGGATTAGTGAGGTAGAGATGGTTTTCAGTAGTGTGGGGGGGTCGGATGGGCAGAGGAGTGGCTATAGGTTTGCATTCTAGCATGTGTGCACGGGTAAGGAGATCAATGGCATATTTGGTTTGGCAAAGGAAGAGATGAGTAGGGGTACGTTTAGCTTCTAGTCCCAGGAAGTAATGAAGTGGCCCTAGATCTTTCATGTGGAAGGATTTACTAAGGATTGAATGAACTCAGCCAGTAGTAGGGTTGAGCTTCCAGTGAGCACAATGTCATCAACATATAGGAGTAACAGAATAGTTTCTGCACCTTGGTGAAATATGAAGAGAGAAGGGTCTGTGGTGCTGCAAAAGAAGCCTGACTCAAGGAGGAAGTTGCTGATCTTCTCAAACCAAGCTCGTGGAGCCTGCCGCAGCCCATATAAAGACTTCTTGAGTAGGCATACATGGTGAGGAAAAGCAGGATCAATGAAGCCAGGAGGTTGTTCCATATATACAGACTCAGAGAGCTCGCCATGTAGAAACGCATTTTTAACATCTAGCTGATGAATGGGCCAGTTTTTCACCATAGCTACTGACAGAACTATGCGAATTGTGGCTTGTTTAACCACAGGGCTGAATGTTTCAAGGAAATCTACTCCTTCTTCTTGGTGAAAGCCTTTAGCAACCAGCCGGGCCTTCAACCTGTCGAGGCTACCATTTGGTGCCATTTGGTCTTAAAAACCCATTTGCACCCCACGATATTCATCTGAGCTGTTCTTGGAACTAATGTCCAAGTGTTGTTTATGTGCAAGGCATCCATTTCTTCAAGCATGGCCTGAGTCCAGCCCTTATGAGACAGAGCTGATTTAAGAGATTTGGGCTCAGTGGGAACATTATATGTAGTCAAGCAAGCATACCTGGGATTGGGTTTAATAATGCCAGACTTTAGACGAGTCTGCATAGGGTGGTCAGAGGTGGTACAGCGGAGATGGGAAGAAGAACTTGGATGTTCTTGATGATCAACTGGAATGCTGTGAGCTGCAGTGTCCAAATCAGAATGTCCTGGTGCCGCAGGATTAGAAGAGGGTTGTGACGGGGACGAAGACAACTCCTCAGCAATATAAGGGACATGAATTTGACCAACTTCCAGAGTGCGAGTTTCCTGTATCAGATCTGTAGTACAGGTAGAAGGATGTAGAGATGAGCTCGGCTGGTCAGAATCCAAGAAGTTTACCTCATCAACCCATTTTCTATACAGAGAGGTGTAGTGAGGATAGTTGTTGTATAGTTTCTTGGTGAAGGGGAAGAGGGATTCATCAAATTTCACATTGCGGCTGACATATATTCTTCCAGTAGTAGGGACTAGGCAGCGATACCCCTTATGACGCTCACTATATCCCAAGAAGACACACGTGAGGGATCGAGGATCAAACTTATGTTGAGCATAGGGTCTGAGACAGGGATAGCAAGCACAGCCAAAAACCTTGAGATGATCATAGCTCGGTTTTTGATTAAACAGTCTGCTGTGAGGAGAGTTCATCTGCAACTTGGGAGTCGGAAGCAGGTTAATGATGTAGTTGGCAGTTAAGAAAGAATCAACCCAGTACTGTAGTGGGATTCTAGCATGGTAAAGCATAGTCAGACCTAATTCAACCACATGACGATGTTTCCTTTCAGATATTCCATTCTGTGCAGGGGTATAAGGGCAAGACAGATACTGTTTAATGCCACATGTTGCAAGATGATTCTGGAACCGGGTACTAGTAAATTCACCTCCACCATCACATTGAAACACTTTGATTTTATGATCAAATTGGTTTTCCACATAGGTCTGAAAAGTAAGAAAAACTTCATAAAAATCAGACTTCAACTTGAGTGGATAAAGCCAGCTATATCGAGAAAAACTATCCACAAAGATAACATAAAACTTGAAACCCTGACAAGAAGTTACTGGTGATGGACCCCAGATGTCACAATGTATCCTTTCAAGAGAGACTTTAGTTGCAGAGTCAGAAAGATTAAAGGGTAATGCTGCACTTTTGATAAGTGGACAGCTAGCACACGCAGGTGGGGATTTCTTATTGCAGCTGATCAACTGTTGTTTCTGAAGATGCTTCAAGGTCTGAGAGTTAGTATGGGCAAGCCGTTGATGCCATATGGCTTCTTCAACTCCCTTATGCCTCTGTGTAAGAAGAGCCTCAATTTCTTGTTGATCCACTCGGTAAAGACCCCCAACCTTCCTTCCGAGCATCAATGTGGTGTTGGTGCGAGTGTCCTTTACATAAACACCAAGATTGTCAAACACAAAGGCACATGGAAAGTCATTGGTCAGTTTAGACACTGAGAGGAGATTCTTCTTGATGTCAGGAACCACCAGAACATCATTTAGAGGTAGCTCATCAAGTCCAGAATGTAAGAACGCATTCCCAGTGTACGTAATGGGAAGGCATGATCCATTTCCTATCATGACTGTATCATTTCCTATATACTTTGAGAGGTTATGAAGTATACCAGAATTGGCAGTGATATGAGCTGTAGCTCCTGTGTCAGGATACCATTCGCTGCCTGCAGGGTCCTCTAGGTGCATAGCTGCAAGAGCTTGAGGAACAGCTTCATCTTGGTATGAGTTGTCGAAGCGATACCAACAGTGGAGAGCTTCATGCCCTGGTCGTTTGCAGATTTGACAGGCTACACGAATTCCATCAGCTGCTTTCTCAACCTGCATAGGCTTATAAGTAGCTGAGTTTGGATAGTTAGTGATCTCTTGCTGCCTCTGAGTTGAACCTGCATGAGGTCGAAAACCGGGTGCAGTACTGTAGTTGTTGATTTGAGCTTTAAAGTGATGACCCTCCTGATCGTGGTGCAGACCAAATGGTCTATGATTTTGACTCCTTCCCTGAAAATTATGGCCACAACCTCGAGTAGAGAGAAAACTACCTCTGCCATAGTTACGTCCTCCTCTGAAACTACCACCTCTAAAACTGCCTCTTTGTCCCATAAAGGCTAGATCAGGTTGATTCAGTTCTCTGCCGAAAGAGCCTTTTGGTTCCATTTCTATATTTCTTTCACCATAATAAGCCAAGTTAGGATTAAAAGAACTCGAGGAGTAGTTTTGTAGCCTTGTTTCAAACCTCTCTAGCTGTGAAATTACCTCATCATAGTCAGGCTGAGGTTTTAAGCAATACATGGTGGTTTTAAAATTTTCATACTCCGAACTTAGACCTTCCAGAACTCCAAAGACTTTGGTTATTTCATCAACTGGTTTCCCTATTGCGTTTAACTGATCGCAAATCATTTTGTACTCCCTAAGGTACTCAGTGAGTTGTCTACCTCGTTTCTGGCATCCCTGAAGTTTCCCCCTCAGTTCAAACTCTCTAGCCACAGATTTTTGTGTGAAACGATTCAGTAGAGTCTGCCATACCTCATGTGATGTTTCCAGGCTGATGATAAGTCCAAGGATATTCTCAGACACGGCACCACTGATCCATGAAGACACCAGCTGATCAGTTTTCATCCAATCAGTGTAATCGGGGTTGATTTCTGCAGGTTCCTGAGCATTCCCTTGTAATGTTTTAGGTGGTGGTGGAGTGTCTCCACTGATGAAGCCGAAAAGATCTTGGCTGCGAAGAAATCTGCAGAGCTGAGCTTGCCAGAGAAGAAAGTTATCTTCAGCAAGCTTGATTGTAACAAAATTGGAAATATGAACATGAACAGGGAAGGGATATTTCGATGGTCGTGCCGTCATTGTGGTATTCAGAGGATAAAGTCAGAATGCAGAAATGAGGCTCTCAGAGAGATGGCTCTGATACCATGTTGAAGAATGAGTATGTGATGTAGAGACTGAGAGATAAAGGATGAAGGGTACGAAGAACAGAAGATGGTGAAATATACTCTGGAGCATTATGGGTAGCTTGTGTATTCACCTTTTCTTCATCTGAGAGCCTGAGGTTCTCGTAAGCTTGATACAATTTATAGGAGAGCCCAACAACAAGAAAATAACAGAAGGCGCAAAAAACAAGAGAACAGACGTAACAGAAAAAGATTCCTTTTGGCGCCTCTGCACTACCAGGTCTGTTATGCTGTTTTCCCTTCTTTTTGTTTTATTCGCTCAATGACAATCATATCCTTCTCTTCTTTTGTACCAGAGGTCTCAACAGGTGGGTGGTTGTGGTAGTGGTGGTGGCAATGGTGGGTCGGTGAAACGACGGGGTGGCGGTGGCGGTAGGGGAAGGAGGAAGAGCGTGGCGATTTTGAGCGCAATTCCTGAGTAGGGGCAGTTTGGAAAATTCCTATGGGACATTTTGTATTTGTGAATACCGTCTTCATCTTGTTCACCGCGAAAGCGGGGAAAACAATAATAATATAATGTACATGAAAATACTTTGGGGTGATCTGATCCAATTTTCCTCAATAACTGGGAACCGGACCGGTGATCTCGGTTCTCAATTTACCAGAATTAGAAATCGGATTGAACCAAAAAAGAGAAGCAGATAGCAAGGTTACTAGCTTGTTTCCTTACTCTGCTACTCACTGTCTTATAAAGGGACGGTAAAGCTAAGTTGTCTCTCTCCGTCTCTATTTCTATCTCAAATGGTTTCACGTGGGAGAGAACTTTTACATTCTGAAACATGCGCTCATTGGCTTGATGTGCATGTTCTGTTTTGGGCAGTTTATGCAAGTCTGACCAATTTTATATACATGTGAAGTTGGCATCGTATCAAACTATATCCCATTAAGATCATGAGTGAGAGTGATTCATCCCTTTATGATTTCATGGTCTTGAATTGTGATGTGAGTGTCACAGACTTCACATACATTCTTCTTGCCATATTGATACACCGACTAAATTACAAATGATAAAGTACAACTAGCTGACCAAGTTCTTTTTCCCTACACAGTGTACATCCACCATAATTTCCACCAAAAGAAACTGATACACATCCACCATAATACCCTGCGATGACATGCACAAAAACTATTCAAGTAGTTGAAAGATGAAATGATGATGGAGCTTCCACCACCGCATCGGCGCTATATACCTCAATGGGAAAGAGGTCCACTCATCCTCTGCACCTCCAAAATAAAGTTGAGATCTTGAGCAGGAAGCGTCAAGCGAGAGGCACGCCATGAAGGCGGGAGGGATTGAGTGAGCTGAGCAAGAGACGCATGCATGAGAGGGGGCTAAGCAACACTAGAAGCATCGAGCGAGAGGCATACACACGTGAGAGGTGGAGTTGAGTAGTCGAGGCTTCTAAGGTGAAGCATATAGCAGTCGAGATGATTGAAGAGACGCACTAGAGGGCAATCAGGATCTGAAGTGAAACAAGCTTAATAATTTTACTTTTAAAAAATCAAAAAAAGGACCGATACAGGCTAGGCAGTCCGATCCAGTCCTATGTCCCTAGTACCGGAAATCGGATCGGCCGGTCACCGGTTTCAATTTTAAGAATCGAGAACCCAACAGAACTGTGGACCACTAGTCCTATTTTGGTCTAGGCGGTTCGAATCCGATTGGTCCAATTTGCTCTCTAGAAATACTTAATCGATCTAATCAAAATCAAAATCCTGACCCAAAAAAAAAATCAATATTGACAATGCAGATGTGATTCATCTGGTAATCACGTTGTCGATAAGAACAGAACTTTTCGAAGGACGGTTTCGATTCGTGAAGTGGGAGGATCTCTGTGCTCGAAGAGGGCAAGTGACGAGCTTTTTTCGAGTGGTCGAGTACTCATGCTCTGCTTTTTGAGTATAATGATTCAACACTTTGAATATGAAGATCTAATGCCTCTCTTCTCCGATAGTTTTGTGATCAAATTAGCAGCTTCTTTATTTATTTTTTAATGTTTAGCCAGTGATGACACATTGGAATAAAATCCCGAAGGCGAAGTTTTTATGGGCTTGGCTTTTGGTGTTGATATTTCTGAACTAGGACGGTCTAAGGCTTTTTCTGGGTATCCCTGGATCGATGAGTGGAACGATGTCGTCTTGTTTGGTCTCGTTTTTGTTTTTTCATGGCTGCTCATCGTAGTTTTGGAAAGCAAAAACGTGGTGGATGATGAGACATGAAAATTTACAGTTATCCCTGGCTGATGCCTCAGGTGCTGAAACATGTGAATCTGACACAACCGCTATGCTTCTGTTTTGTGAACATTTCATCAGTGTTTGGTTTAACTGCTTGCTTGCTTGATGATTCGGAGTGGGAATGTTTGCTTTTTCTTCTCGATTCTCTGCACATGCGATCACAGATTATTGCAAAAGCGCAGGCCGGGATGTGGGAGAATGGCAAGAACTTCAGGTCAATTTTTGTGGGGAAGGAAGGAAATGGGAAATCAATGGGATTGCTATTCCTGCACTTACCTCCATTCCTGGTGTTTGGTATGGTTTAGGAAATGGGAAATCAATGGGATTGCTATTCTTGAACTTATCTCCATTCCTGGTGTTTGGTATGGTTTTCTTCTTAGGGATGAGCATTTTGAATTGAATGCATATTTCGATCAGTAGGCATTGATACCTTCTAGTTTGGGGGGGATGGCCGTTCCATTTCACTTTGATTTTCTTCCTATGCGTACGTGTTTTGTTTATCTCTGTTAGCTTCATTCCTTGGACAAATTTAACATTTTTAGATAGCAGTTCTGTTGGATTGTAACAGCATCCTTTGTCATAACCAAAACAGAGAAGTTGGATTGCTAATTTCATTCCGTTTCTTCATACCGCTTCCTTATACCAATGTGTGACCATGCATCTGAGATTGCATGTTTTGGCCATATCATGTGGATTGAGTTGCTGAACTGTGTCCTAGGTGCACCGTGTCTTATTTGAAAACTTAAAGATTGAGATTTGTTATGACTCTCCAATTACTGCAGGATGCTGTACAAGCTTATCCTCACTATTGCGAAATCTTAAGCTAGACTGATCTATGTCGATCAGCTCAATGAAAGCCCTCGATGTGTTGGTTTTACGTGAGACATGATTATGGCGAGTTCTGTTTAGACAGTTCTTGAATTAGCGGGCGGAAATTGTGCATCCTGTCTTGTCTTTGAGGATACTGTTTTAGTGCCAAGACATTGGATCGAGCCTGAGGCCAATGCGGAACTAGTATTTGACATTGAATTACCAGCCGAGTTGATGCCACAACATGGTTGGTTAACGGAAGGACGGATGCGTATGGTTTGGTTTGATCTTTTGCTTGCAGAAAGCAGATTGTCTTAGAAATCATCTGCAGCTCTAACTTTTGCTGGACTTGTGTTCAGTTCAGATTATGTTTGTAGACTGCAAGATAGAAAGTGTGGCATTCGAGTTATATACCAAAGGATCCTGATGAAAGTTTGTTGCCGTTCTGTGAACCTTTGTCGAAAGCGCATTAGATTCCACGCGATGCTGGTTAACGAGAGTATGCGGCTGGCAGGCTTGATGCGTTGATTTAACAAGCCGGTCATGGAAGAATTAGAGTTTACTCTGGCATGTGTAAGAATTTCTCTCATAAAAGGGCGATAGCAGATGGTAAGAACAGTGCAGGAATGCTTGTCAAACATGTGAATCAAAGTACGAGATACAATTAGACGAAGGAAAAACCACAGAAATAGCTTTAAAACTGGAAAGAGATCACAATGTGATTGAATTAACAAACTGCATTGTAACAAAATCATCAGAATCATGTACAGGAATAATAGGGCGACCAGATGCACAAAATCAAGCGAATCTTAGATCACTTATCTCAATTCAAGAAAAAGATATCGAAAAAGATTATGCAAGGAAATCAAGATTTTTAGCTTATTTTTAAATGTTTTAATATTTTGTGGAATTTTTTAAATTAATTTTTAGCTTTTTCTTAATTGTTGACCGGGTTCCTCCAGCGAGCCACGTAGATGCCATGTATGATTTCTGGCGAAACTCACCACAGTTGGCATTGAAATAACTGTTTTAAAAAAAAATCGACACTTTAATTGCATAAATATAAATATTGACACTTGATGTGTCCTTTTACCTAAAAAAACATAGAAAGGAAAAAAAGCAATATGAGATATTGAAAAATTCACGAGTTATTACCGCGATCATATATATTTATACTCACATTACAACGCAACGGTGAGGATTTTCCTCACTAACACAATGAGCGAATTTATCAAATTGCTCAGGAAGCTCCGGTCTATGGTAATACTCCACGGGAGGCAGAGAATAATCGAACTTCACTGGAGCTTTCGTCGGCCCTGTCCGGCGTAGATGACCGCTCGAGACAGACGAGACGGACGGTGACGGAAGCTGATCTCCTGCGTCATGAGCCAATCCACGAGTTTTTTTTTTTTTAACCTACTTATACCTTCAAAAAAGGGCATAAAACAAGCGACTTTGGCTGACCTGCTGCGTTTGGACCGCTCGGGGCCGGAGCGGCTGGAGTTCTCGCTGACCCTGGCCGGCGTAGATGACTGCTCGAGATGGACGAGACGGACGAGGACAAATGAGGAGATCCTGCGTCGTGTGTCAATCCATGAGATTTCACCTACTTATACCTAAAAAAAATGGCGGGATAAAAGGCGACTTCGGCCGAGCAATTGTGCTTGGACCGCTCGGTGGCCGAAGCGACCGGAGTTTTCCGCAAACCTTTCGGACTTTGATGACCGCTCCGGGCTAAGCGACTTGTACCTAAACAAAGGGCATGGAAAAGTGAAAAAAAAGCGACTTTGGCCGACCTGTTGAGCTTTGGCCGCTCGAGGCAGCCGGAGGCGACTGTGTTTCCTTCTTCGGCATCTTCTTCGACTTCCATAGCCGACTAAATCTCGAACTTCTCTTGTCACCGGGCGCCATTAAAGGATCTCGAGAGGCCTAATAAGCGCCGGTGCTGTTGATTGCTGTTAATGACATATGAAGTTGTGAAGCATTGCATGGAGATATATGATCGTGAAAAGAATAAAAAAGTAGCAGAAAATAATGCGTTCTGTACAACTTTCATATGGAAATTGTTTTCAAGCGTTTGGATGATGAAATATAATGTTGCCTATGCTGCGTATATTCAAGTTGGAATTAAAAGATATCGTAGTAAATATTTCTAAAGTTATTAGCCATATCTCTTGCATTAGATGCAGCTCGTGATGTTATTTCCTATTCTTTCTGATCCTTGCGTCCTTATAACCTACGACTCTTCACACAAATTTGTAAAGGTTAAAGGACAAACAGATTTCGACCAAAAAGAAAAAAAAAAGGACAAACAAGAAAATATTTTCATGCAAGTACAATGTAGCAAATAATGAATCATGGATAACCCGAATCTTGTTACTACCTACTAAAGAGGAGTTACTCCCCAGCATTTGTGTTCTTGAACTAGTGGACTTGCGAAAAAAGAAAAAGAAAAAGAATTTTCTATTCATCGAATTTCCATTTGAATCATAGTATATTGTGAATCGAAAACTTGGATCCATGAATCATGAAGCGAAAGAATTGGAAAAAAATCAAAGATTAGTAATTTGGGTCATAAACATTTTAAAAAATCAGCATAATTCTAAGATATGAATGTTTTTAGTACGAAATATGATCCAGAAGGAAAAAATTCAAATTTTTAGCACATGCGATGATTTCCACACATAAGAAGTCGGTATCACATTAATTAAAAATATTGAACCGTCGTGAAAAGAGTCAGCAGTGGTCCATAGAGCCATCAATTTGGGTTCATGACCCCTTTTCTAACTCATTTTTTTGGGCAAATGGCTTGTGTATGGGTTGTAAATTTTTAAAAAGGCTAGGTGAAAATGAGTTCATAAAGTTGAATAAGATGGGTAAAAAATGGGTCACATGGTTAGAACCTATTCTTCATTAAGTTTAAGTCATTAGTTGGGTTGGACTTGGCTTGGGGGCCTCAAGTATATTAGTGTATTTTATAAAAGAAAGAAAGAAATAAGAAAAATAAGATAAATATAAAAAATATAAAAATTGCTGAAGAGGTGGAACGCTGCTACCACTGGCGGATTTTGGAGGAAAAAGGGAAATGAAAATAGAAAATAAAATTAAAATAAAAAATATTTTTAAAAAATAAAAAAGAAATTATAAAAGTTATAATTTTTTTTTCACGAGATTGGTATTGATCAAAGTGTTTTAGCAATACCCCTTTTTTTTAAAGCAAATGATAAGAAACAAGTATTCCATGATTTGGTTAAATATAGAAGTGTTTAAGTAATATGGGTCGGGTATGAATGGGATATGCGTCGAGTATTGATTGTTGGATTTATACCTCATAAAAATGGGTCAAAATGGGTTAAATAAATCAATATGGGTAGGATCATTTTCGATTCGATCCAAACCTGATCCAACCCACCTATTTAACACCTCTAGTCGTCGAACATAAATTCTATTCAAAAAATAAGAGTTGAAGCCCCTAGATCCAAATTTTCAATGCTCCATTATGTAATTAAAGTTTGATCTTTTGCTTGCAAAAGCAGATTGTCTCGTAAGGGATCGGCAGCTGTAACTTTTTGATGTATGTTATAGTTATCATGTTCAGTTCAGAAGTATGCTTGCAAACTGCAATATAGAAAGTGTGGGAATTTGAGTTATATACCAAAGATCGAGATGAAATTTCGTTCCCGTTCCCGGCGAACCTCGTCGAAAGTGCATTAGATAGATTTTAAACGACACAGGTTAACTTCGGTATGCGGCGGACTCGATGTGTTGATTTAAACCGGCCATGTAAAACTGGAGTTATTCCGGCATGTGGAAGAATTCCTCTCGTGGAAGGTGAAAGAACTAAGAACAGTACAGTAATCCTTGTCCAATATGTAAACCAAAGCAAGACATCCAATCGATTTAACAAACTGCATTGTAACAAGATCATCAGAATCGTGTATTGGAATAATTATGGAATTTTTTGTCTGAGGATCACACTTCAGTCTCCAGGAAAACAAATTACGAATCTTGGATCACTTCTCTCAAATCAAGAAAAAGATATCGAAGAAGATTATGCAAGCTCCAGACATGAAAACGTAGAAAGAAAAAAAAAAAAAAGTAAATCAATAAGAGAATAATCTTTTTATTATCTGTCGAATCGGGTGACAATTCAAACCGATACAAACCTCGCCGGCAGTTCGTCATGCAGACTGCTTTTCCAGAAATTCATGAGTTATTAACCACGGATCATATAGATTTATACTCACATTACGACGCAACGGCAACAACCGAATTTATCAAACGGCCGTTTATGGTGATGCTCCACGGGCGGCGGAAAATATTCGAACTGAACGGGAGGTTTCGCCGACGGAAGATGATCTCCTGCGCCATGAGTCAATCCATGAGACTCTACCTACTTATACCTTAAAAGGCTTAAAACAAGCGACTTTGGCTGACCTGCTGCGCTCGGACCACTCGGGGCCGCAGCGGCTGGAGTTGTCGCTGACCCTGGCCGGCGTAGATCTCCTGGCTGGCGTAGATGACTGCTCGAGACGGATGAGACGGATGAGGAAGAATTACGATCTCCTGGCCGGCGTAGATCTCCTGGCTGGCGTAGATGACTGCTCGTGACGGATGAGACGGACGAGGAAGAATTACGATCTCCTGGCCGGCGTAGATCTCCTGGCTGGCGTAGATGACTGCTTGAGACGGACGAGACGGATGAGGACGAATTACGATCTCCTGGCCGGCGTAGATCTCCCGGCTTGCGGAGATGACTGCTCGACACGGACGAGACGGATGAGGACGAGGACGAACGACGATCTCCTGGCCGACGTAGATGACTGCTCGAGATGGACGAGACGGACGATGACGAGTGACGAGATCCTGCGTCGTGAGTCAATCCATGAGATTATCCCTCCTTATATACCTAAAAAGAGGCGGGAAAGAAGGCGACTTCGGCCGACCAATTGCGGCTGGACCGCTCGGAGCGGCAGCGACCGGAGTTTTCCCCGACTGTTTTTGGGCTTTGATGAAAGCTCCAGGCGAAGCGACTTGTCCCTCAACAAAAGCCACGGAAAAAAAAAAAAAAAACAGAAAACAGCGACTTTGGCCAACCTGTTGAGCTTTGGCCGCTCGGGGCAACCGGAGGTGACTGTGTTTCCTTCTTCGGCCTCTTCTTTTTCCTCCATAGCAGACTAAATTCGATCGCCATTAAAGGATCTTGAGAGGCCTAATAAGCGTCGATGCTGTGTTGAGTGTTGTCAATGATACATGAAGTTGAGCGTGTTTTTGGCGGCAAAGCAATTTGTGAAAGCATTTGCGTGGAGAGATATGATCGTGAAAAGAACAAAAAAAAGTTGCAGAAAAAAATGCGTTCTGTATAACATTCATATGGAAAATTGTATTTAAGCGCGTGGATGACGAAATATAATGTTGCCTATGTGGCTTATATTCGAGTTCGAAAATTAAATATATGCGAGGATAAATATATCGTGGTAGATATCTTGTAAAGATATTAGTCATATCTCAATCATTCTTGCATCAAATGCAGCTCATGATACTATTTCCTAGCCTTTCTGATTCTTCTGTCTGTATAACTTGTGCCTCGTCACGTAAGTTTGTAAAGATTTAAAGAAAATGAAGTGGAGATTTTCGTTCACACTATATTTATATGGTGACCATCTTTATGGATGGTGTTATTGTTCACCAAATTTTGCACAAAATTCTAAGATGTGAATATCTTTAGTACGGATTATGATATAGAAGAAACGGAATTTTGATTTTTGAGTACATGCGATGACTCTTATGCATAAGTAGATATGATTTTCCATTTATTTTTATTACATTGCAGATCCCAATAGGTAAGTACACCTCGCAAGATATATTCCGATTTCTAATATATTGATTAACCATGGATTTTTTTTTAAAATGGTACTTTCAATTTTGTTTTCCTTGCTAAATTCGTTTGAAATGATTTATTTATAAAGAGAAGGACGATTATACTTGACGGGCTCCTGAGATCACGGGAGATAGAGCTAGGCCCATCAAATCTTACTTGGGCCAAGAAGTGAAAAAGCCCACTCTGGCACGGTGGCCCATCGGAAGACTCGATTCTCTTCCCCCATGTCCTCATTTCGCAGGTCGCTTTTGGTACGGCCATCGCTATGTCGGCCTCACAATTCTCCCCACTGGGCGATTTCCGGTGACAAGCCCTGTTCCGCATCATTAAGGTTCTTCGTTCATGTGAAGCTGCTCTCCTCGAACTGGCGCGTCCCATAGCACGGTACTAGTCACACAGAGAGAGAGAGAGAGAGAGATGGCGTTCAGGGGGAAGGAGATGATGAAGAAGGTGCTGAAGCGCGTGGGAGAGAAGAACCTCGCGCCAGGTGTCAAAGAAACCCTGGAGAAGTGCATCCCCAATTCGAAAGTCGTCATGGGTCGCGCCCAACGCGGCCTCTTCGCCGGCCGCCACATACGCTTCGGCAACCAAGTCAGCGAGAACGGCGGCAACAAGTAATCTCCATCCCTCCTCCCTCGCTCGTTCGTTTTAGTCAATCGTCTATTTTATGAAATGGGTATGCTCGGAATCGAGTCTGGTTATGTGTTGCGGTCGCAGATGCTTGTTAGTTTAGATTCAACTGCGGCTTTGCGTCGGTTGAGCTTTGTTGAGCTTTACTGGTTCAATTTAGCTCGTGATGTGGTTGCATTAAGCTTAGATATGGCTTGCGTTTCACATTGGGATATGGAGTCGGTCGACCACGCGATGTGTTATTTAAACTCATCAGCGTCGTCATGGTTCCATCTTCTGTTGTTTGTGATGAATTGCAATGTGGTCACATTCGCTGCCGTGTTGAAACATGGACATTTTGTTGGACAGGATTTCGGATATGAAAAATAATGTGCCCCTTTCTTTCAATGTGGGTGGAGAGATCTGAAATGACTTATACTAGACTCATGGGTGTACTAATAGTTCGGTTGGCTGTAGTTTATATTAAGTTCAGGACTTCTAATGAGAGATCTGAGATGATTTATTAAAGATCCGAGTTCGTGGCTCTAATCTTTTTTTTTTCTTTGCTCTTTCTGCTTAAGCATATGAATTACCAACAATCTCAGTTGTTCTTTGTCAAATTACTCTTGCTATTGTCATTTCAACATGTAATGTGTGAACACCATGAGCTCGCTCTTTGATGTTGAAGGAGATGTCATTAGATTACACTGTCACATGAATCCTTGGGGCTTCGTGTACCTCCGTTTTTCCTTGTCAAATTCTGTTTAGATCAGTTCTTGGTAACAGCTGGCTCTTGCAGTATCCTGTTTGGTTTCTGCTAATTACTATTCTCACTATTTTTGGCCAAAATAAAGATTAGCAGTTCACTGAGATGTTATTTGTTGCTCAATTCAGAATCACTAAGGTCTTTTTCCTTTTTGCTTGAGGTGGTACTTCTGTGACATTACTGTACACGACAACTCTGTCTGGAGATAGTAGGACAGTACATTTGTTTATCTCCGCAATAACTGTTTTCTTCCCTCACTATCAGCGAAGGGTTTAAGCCGTCGAAGGTTTAGTTTATTTTAATCCATATCAACCTTAGATGGGGCACCACAATCCCATCTATATGGTGTCAACTTGTATCAATACTTTGCCGCTCCACTCAAGGGAAGCCATAAAGGTTATCAGATATTTCATGTAAACAATATTGAGTTGCTCCAACCGAATCTGTGATGATGACTTTGGGTGACGACTAGCATCAAGATAAATTGTTGGTCCAGGGCTCTCTTGTTTTTCTTTTCCCTTTGAGGATGTACACGTTAACAAACATATTATTAAATGTTACCCATTGAAACTTTGGTAATGATTGAATGATCCTGTTGATTCCTCCTAGTAGAAGAACCGAGACTTTAGTTTTGTAAATGTTGCATATAGTGATTTCTGTGGAGTTGAATTGTAGTGAAAAAATTGTAATTTTCTGATTAGAGCGTCTCTTTGACGGTTGTTCTAGGACAAGGAGGAGCTGGAAGCCGAATGTGCAGGAGAAGCGTCTGTTCAGCTACATTCTTGACCGCCATATTCGTGTCAAAGTGACGACCCATGCTCTCCGTTGCATTGATAAGGCAGGTGGGATTGATGAGTATCTGCTGAAGACACCTTATCACAAGATGGACACAGAAATGGGTCTGTATTGGAAATCAAAGATTGAGAAGCTTTATGAAGAGCTTGGAAAATGGAGGTGGTTTTCTTTTCTCCTGAGGACGAAGCCAAGTTCGAACAAGGATTTAAAGAACTGAAGCTTGAAGAGAGGGCAGCTCGTAGGGAATTCAGAAGGCAGAAATATGGTACATCGGGCAAAGAGAAGCCGGCCGAGGAAGGTCAAGCGAGTGATCAAGTAACTCAAGAGGAGTCGCCCAGGATTGGCGATGGACATTGGCATGCGGATGATCACGATAAATCACACGAGCAGTTGGTTGCTCACTCTTAATTTTGACCGCATTCGAATAATGTTGAGATTTTCTAGTTATTGGGCTAGTTCGAGTTCTTTTTGTTACTGATGATAAGATTTGGACTTGGAGGATGGTAGTGTAGGCCATAAGGCATTAGTGTTGGGGCCTTTTGTGCATTAGTGGTATTTGGAAGATATCTTCCCAATAGCTTGCAAAATGGATCACGGGAAAATTCAGTGTGCGCTCTTTTGGGATAATTATGTCATGCCCCCAGGTATTTGGTGGTGGTAGCAATTTGCTTCCCAAAATTTCAATTTTCATGGAAGATAAAAATGTTTTCATTGATTCATTTTTATAAGGAATATGTCATTATTTTGTAAAAAAACAGTTTTCACATCATTTTTTTTTTTTGAATAAACAATCGAAGTCACATGAGAGCACATCATCAAATTTTCTACAAGAAATTGGCCATTGGAATTTTACACGTAATGCCTAATCGCATCTTCGTGTTTCAAATTTTTTGCAACATGCCCCTCTATCTTTTGGGGGCATTGTAGAAGTCGGCATCACGGCAGATTGCATCACAAGAAACAAAATGCGGAAGATTTCTGTTTGATCTTGTCATGTCCTGGCTCAGAGACTGTACAAAGCAACAAGCTTCATTCCACTTTGGAAAAAACAAGAGACTCAAATGATCAAATCACACTGCTCATGTTCACTCCAAGAAGAGCCTAATCACTTCACCAGCTCTTTCGTTATCAGATACCGGAAACCAAAATTGTGAGGAATCCACTCGATGTTCTTGCGCGATTTGCTGAGCTGACACCTCTTGAAGGTTTTCCGAAACGACTGGGGCAAAGACAGCTGAATCATTTCCACAACTCCAGCAGGGCTCAACCCCGAGTCCTTCGCGAATGACTCCACGACCTTTGGTAAGAGGATCTTCTGGTCCTTGCGCACCCCGAAAGTTGCACGTATGTACTCATCTTTCGCAGCTTCCAACTCTCGAAACACTCTTTTGGGAGTGTATAATCGAACCTATGAAGTTAAACACCACAAATGATTCAGAAATGATGTTTAAGGATAGACAAGAATCTGCAACCTAGTTCAGCATGTGCAAATGATATCAAGACAACGGCAACAGAGATAAATACCGCGGGATCAGAGTGACTTCCGCAACAGAGTGCAAAGTGCAAAAGGGGTTCGGATTGCTTGACTGCATACGCTTGTCTTGGGTCCCCGCTTTTGAACTTGGACCTCGTAGACAGTAATAACCGGAGCCACTGCACGAAATGCGAACTCATATCAGATCCGCGATAGTTGTTAACATTCGCCAATCACCCTCAACTACAGAACCACGGAAAGACCAAAGAGCTTGATACAGGAAACAGTATGTTTTGACCATGCACAAATGGAAAATAAATTGTCTTCCCACCTAAACCGAAAGGCTAGCTTCACCTTTCTATTAGAAAAAAAGAAGTGGGTCTCAGATTTACCTGTCCGGGTCGCGACAACCGGCATCCGAGGATCGAGCTCTGTATCGTACCAGCGCTGATGGTGTGCCCGCCGACATTGTAGGCTGCCTGCATTAGGACAAGCTTCGGTAAATTCTGCATCTTGAAGACACAGCCTAAAGACTGAATGAGGTATACCTTCAACAGTAGCAAGATTCTCTTTGCGTTGTTTTGGGGGATCCCACAAGCCAGAAAAGCCTGTTTTTTCAGAAACAAAAACTGCTTACAAAACACAAATCATGCAGGACAGACAAAAGCTGGAAGTAACAGTTGTACTAATGACAACTCCTTACATGCATCACCAATGCATTGTGGATGTTGATCCAGAAAGCTAGTTTCTCCTCATGCTTCAGCTTCCTTGGATCTACTTCTTCTAAGCGAGAGATAAGCGACCTGGTGAAGTATTTGGCTCAGCACCGACACAAGAACAAAACAGAACCGAAAGCTTTTATCGCAATTTTCTTGCCGGTGTCAACGCTATGGGCAAAGTAGTTGTCTTTCCAAAACAGAACCAAAAGCTTTTATCTCAATTTTGTTGCGGGCGTTGCATCTACGGGCAAAGTAGTGAACTTTCTCCACATTTCAAAGATGTAAAAACCTCCAATTGGTTTTGTTAGAGAACGTTGTACGGCAGAGAACACTTTGCTCGCAAAATGAAACCTACATGTCAAGAAGCTGACCTAAAATTCTGCAGAGAGTCTTCGATGTCCCCCAATTTCTGGCTATCCTGATGCAGCCATGCCACTTCGATCATGGTGCTATACGGTCCGCTAAAATCCTTGAGTCCGTCCACATGGAAAGGATTATCTAAGCACACATCGAAGGAAGAGCTGTTCCCGAACCCGGGGCTCCATGCCTCCAACTGATCTCGCGGAGAAAAAGCGCTCGCCAACGACAAAGATGAACCAGGAGACGAGAGGCTGTTATGTGTTAGGGGCGAGTCTGCAAGTTTGCAATAGATGCCTGACATGCACTTGACCATATCCTCGGAGAGCTTGTTCGGTGTTTCTGGAACATGGTCGGAAATCCTGGCGCCGAGATGTTCCGCCAAACTAACTACCCTGAGGGGAGTATTCTGAACATACTGCTGAGAAGATTATCGAAGTCAGAATACAAAAATTGTTTTGTAGCAAAAGCTTTTCAAGTACAGTGGTCTTCTAGCTAAACAAAGAGGTAAAGCTAGCCTAAAAGGAGCTTAATCAACTGTACAAAAACAGAGATGCTTTGAAACTTGCCTCCATCATTGACACTGGTTGAGACTGACAGGGACGTAGAGCTTTAGCTGCGGACTCCGCCTGAGGAGATGTTCGCACCAACCGTTCTAGTGAGCGACTAGAATCGAAAGGTTTCTCTTCATAATCCTTTGATGGCCTAGTGAACGACTCGTGATCAGATTGGACCACCACCTTCTTCCCTTGCAGTGCGACGTTATTACGCCTAGGGAGTTCTAGGAAACTCCCTCTTGGGTGTCTAGTGGCGATTCTATCCTGTTCGCCTTGTTAGACGGTGGCAAGGGCAGGATTTGTTGATCAAAAGCCTTTCGGTACAATGAGAGGAGGTATTGTTCCAAGTACATCACTTCATACTCTAGAATCGCGATTTCCTTAATCAATTCCGCCACTGGCTGGACCACGAACAAAAACCAAATATCAGATAATTCTGCCCAGAATCAAACTTGCTCAACAAGGTCGAGATTTGTCAAATTAAGTTTGCAGTATCCTTGCGAAATGATAACCACTAACATAAGCAAAAAAGTTAATGCATAACAAAGCTAGAGATGGTTACCTTAGGCATCAAGGCGTGACTTGTGTCGCCATGGGAGGACGAACTCTTCAAACCGAGTGCCTTCTCCAGAACGTGGCGCTCCTTGAGCTGGTCCTTTAATCTTTTCTCAAGCTGCAAAATCTGCATGAAAGACAGTGAAGGAGTAGTCAGTAAGAGGAGAACGTAATGTCACAGCTCGAGCGGCCACAGCAACGCAATTTCTGGTTCAGACCTCTCGCTTTAGAGAACTATGGACTTCAATGCCGGTGGTGGAAGGCTTCACCTTGCTTTCGATCGTGTCCGTCATGTAACCCACGTCCTGGTACAGAGAGTTTCAAATTACAAGGGCTAATGAATCGCCCATATCATCGCGAAAACTGTACATTCACACCCACATTCGGCAGTTGAAGTGAAGTTATAGAATGATTGTTCAGCAGGACATAGACAAGGTAAGAAACTGCTTCAACCAAAAGAGAAAAAGTGCAGGAGGAACATTTTACCAGCTTTACACGGTGTGAATCTTCAGCTAAAACATCACAGCCATCTCCCTCGTCTCTTCTCTTGCCAGGAAAGCTGTCATTTCAGAGCGTCAGAAGCCCGAAGAATTAATACTCGTAGACTGAATAAAGCAAGAACATAAAGCTAAGGCATTACTAAACATGCTGCTGCCAATCAAAATAAACCTTAATGTTCTTTAAGTAATTTATCATCATTCTTGATTTCACCATTTTCCGGTGACGCAGAACACTTCGACAAGACCAAACTTCTTTTTTCCATATTAAACTATCTCGGAAGATAATTCAGTTAATGAAACCCATCATCCAACATAAGAAAAATCCCCAAGGGAATAGTCCAATGGACTGCAAATTGGACAAAAAAACGTTGAATGGTTACCTATTTGAACGCTTGAGCACCGAAGTCATCCTCAGCGCCAAACTGTTGATTCTACAGCAGTCCAAATTCTTTCGAGTCCCAACTGAGAGAAATCATCCCCAAAACAAGAGTTGCTTCACTAAAGCACGATCAAAAGCCATCTTCAAAGAAGATAGAAGGGGGTGAAAAACAGAGGATGCAAAAGCAGAGTAGTGAGAGAAGAACAAAAAAAAACACACTTACTTCCAAAGCACATTCAGTCAATGCAAAGAGAGGACAGAGATGGGGGGTCTTGGCGATAGCTGAACCAGAGCAACGTCTCCAAATAATACTCAAATGCTGTCTGAACACATTCCGTTAGACTCCAAAACAGTCAGTTGTCTTCTTTTCTCGTAACCAAACCAGAGCTTCCAGGGGGAACCCACATATCGATCATTACAAGCAAGAACCCAGAAGAAAAAGGAAAAAAGAAATGAAAAAGAGTTCCTTTTCAGCTAACAGAGTTTCAACCTTCAGCTCTCTCTCTCTCTCTCTCTAATGGGTAAGATATTGGCCATTACAGCTAACAAAGGAAAAACAAGAGCTTCGTGGGTATTGACTGGCGATCACGGTTTTAAAAGGGAGTTCCAATTATGTTAAACAAAAAATGAAATTTTTTTAAAAATGAAAGAGGTCATTGTCAGCATGGCTTCTGGCATGAAACTGAGCAGGCTAGTTTGGGTCCAAGTCTGTAAATTGCGAAAGGACAGTGTTTCCACTTTCTTAGAGTCAAGCCAGGGGCAGGCCTATCACAGTCGAGGTCTCCCCAAATGGACAATTTTAACCCAACAATAGACATCAACGTCATTGTGCAAAGCTTTTCCATATCATATCAATAGTGTTGCGACATAGTATCTGTTCACTCGCATTCGCCCATAACTTAAACAATCGCAGTGTGCATCTGAAATTTTATCTTGAGTTCGGTTCGTCACCATTTTATATCCCCGTCAATTTCAACAGCCGTCATTTTTGTCTCTTTATGTTAGAATCCACTTAACCCTTCATCGTCCGATCAGCCTTCTGAAAAGGAGAATGTTAAAGTATTTTAAACATGCCCCCTCCCCCGTCATATTTTATGAGTCGCGGATGGTCAACTGCTGAAGGAGCACCAATCACGTCTTCATAACACAGAAAAAGCTTGGAAAATCCTAGTCTTTGCTTGGATCCAAATGGGAGTTGGTCACCTTCCTTACACTTGTGTTGTTGCCTGTAGATGAATTGGTTACCTGGTTTGTCTTTCTTTATAATTGACGTGCTTATATGATGTAATGATGTCTCTTAGCTTACTAATGTTTAGACATTTCTATCCCTACTTAGGTTCTTTTGCGAAGATATCATCAGATGAAAGCCTTCTGTCATCACACCAGAGACTGAAAAGCAAGCAATACTTGCGTAATAATATATGGGTAAAACGACCCACCAAATCATGTATGCCAAATGTGTGATTCATTTTCATTAGGTTTGTTTTAAAAGAGCACGATTCACTCTTTACTATCTTTCCGCCAAGCCAAGTAATGACTTTTCGCTTACGCTCATGAATTCATTATAAATAAAGTCTTGTTTTGCATTTTTCCTCACAGATTGTATCGTATGAGTGCTGCCGTGATGAGATAAGAAATGCTCAGTAAAAACTGACAAAGGAGTGTCCAGTCCGTAGAATAATGCATGAGTGCACACAAACAAAGAGAGGCAGAAAGGAAAGAAACCCTAGTCATAGAGAAAAAGTAGCTTGACCCCTTGAACCGTAAAACCCACACCATTATGCTGAATCACACTATCACGAGCTCTGCAGAAGTAATAAAAAGAAACGAGAAAAAAAAAAGGTGCATGACTTATGCACCTCAAACGAACGAAAGTCCCTAGGTACGATGTAGCTTTTGTGCGTGTTTGTCGTTCGTGTCTGTAATTCTCCACCGACTATCATATATCTTGGCTCGCAGAAGAATGAGATCACAATGGACGACACTGAATACGAGACAGGAACCACCATTGTGTTGTCCTTGAAGCGTCCGAATCGACTAACGTTTGTCCATCAGAATCAATGTCCCCATTCGTATATTTTTAAAAATTGATAACCAAATATGGATGATATTGTCCTTTTTCCCTACAAAACGATGAGGAAGGGGAGACAAAAAGGGTGTTTGGTGATGGCTCGTATGGAAGTCTGCCGGTGACAGGTCGTCTCTTTTGTGTCGCCATTATCTAGCACGTTTCTGTAACTCACACACCACTCCCACCAAACCCCCATCCCTGCCCCCCACTCCCAAAAAAAAGAAGAAGAAGAAGAAGACATTCCTGTTCTAATGTCAGCGGATGACATGAGAGAGGAGAGAGTAGAGAGACGAGATGAGAAATTGAATAATTTGTTTAATGGAATTTTTTCATGCGTGTAATTGTTGTTTTATGGGAAAGACCTTTTTGCGTTGAGATTGCAGATAAAAACTTTTTCCTTTCTTGGGTACAGGACCAACTGCAACAGCCTCTATTCTCCTCTTTTGATTATCTCTTCTTTCTTAGATAGTGATATGAAACCGTCAGTTTTCGACCTATATGTGTTTGTGTGTGTGTGTGAGTTATATATTATATGTGAACACCTCTAATTACAAGCAGTCACCTCAAAGGATGAGAAAGGATCTGCAAGCAGTGACTATGCCTTCTAGTAATTTTCCTGTGTGTAGAAGATTTTTGTTTGGTTGTTGATGTGTCTTGATGAAATGTTATAATTTTTGATGTGTATAATCTATTTACATGGCGGTTCGACTATAGCCCTCGAGAAGCTAGATCTTTACTTTATGTCCCTTTAGTTGTATTAAATCGTAAAATATAACTTGAGTCTCCTGCCTCGCCCCTGTAAGATGGTAATTCGTCAATAGTGGACATTTGACGAAGTGCATAATGGTTAGATCCAGTTTGTTTGCACGAGCAATCTAGATTGCTATTGCTGCATGCAAATTGTGTTGTTTATTGATGTGCTACTAACCTGTTGATGATTCAGTGTTGATCAAAAGCAAAATTTTTCTGCGAAACTGCTCAATCTTAGCTAAGGTGTAACCCCCTCATCGTGCATTGTTAATACTGTAAACTGCAAAGTCAAATGTCTTGTGCATTTGCTGTTGTCCAATTATTTTTGAACAATCATGTGCGAAAGCACAATCGGATTCTTTTTCTATAGTACCGTGGAGGACGTTGCCTATTACAGGACACATTTCCGCGAAAATCTCCGTCAACCCAGGTAGCACAGAAATCGACCACGAGTCCCAATGAGTATAACTATTCAACACATTATCACCTTCCTAGTGTTCACATTCTACGCAGAGAGAGCTCAATCTTTTCTGATGTAGCATCAACCCTGTAAAGGATAGACACCAAAAACAGCTACTTTGTAGAAATATCTGCTCACTTAATTCATAAGAACACGATTTTTAAAAATGTACTTTGTGTGACAGACATGCTCATTAGATCATGAAATGGGGTTTTTTTTTTTGGTGGGGGGTGAGAGCTTGCATTTGATATGATACTCTTAGCAATGATCTCTCATTGAATGTAAAATGCTTCTCACGGTAGTAGGCCCAGTTATATACAAGGGTTTATCCACCACAATTTGTAAAAATCCTTTAATCACGAACTTGCACGACAAGTTTGGTCTAGGACAACCCTGGTTGTAATGTGTACCCCATTCTTGGTGCTACATATTCTAAATGTCTGGGGAGAGTTGACCGAAAACAATATGAAAAAAAAGTATCACACACAGTTTGCTGTCAAAGATGCTCATGGATTGAAGGTGTTGCTTGACATGTTTTTGTACTCCCCCCCCCCCCCTCCCCTGATGTTGTTGGCGAGGGAGGATGAAACTTCCATTTGAAAAAATAACAGGAAACGAACTCAAATGAAAGTAGTTTGAATATTGTGGTACACAACTCTTTCGTGATGCTCTCTGTCTTCCTTCCTTGACTTGAGTTGTATATATTATTATGATAAAAAACATTCTCTCTGTTTGGGGTATCTTCTTTTCCTGATCAGTGTTATGCGTTAACAACACCCATTCTAAGATGATATTCCAAAAAAAATCAAAAACAAATTTCTGCTAATATGGAATTTGTGAATAAAAAGAAGGCAAATGCACAGAGCGATTTAGTAATATGAATGATAAACTTATTGAACAAAGGTGATTGTCTCTAATAAAGGTTTGATGGATGTCGTGTTCTTTTGCTCACAACAGTCAAACATGAAGAGGTCGGACAATTTTAAGGGTGAGGACTTAAGGGGTAAAAATAGAGCGACCTTTTGTACTGTACCGCCCAGTTTCTATGAAGTTTAATTGAGTGATTTTTGGATTAGAAGATAAATTTACCTATGAGGTCACCACACTGACAATTTGTCATTCCCAACCTTAAGGATATCTAGGCAACAGTTCCAGTCTATTGCAGCGTACGTCCTGCCGCCCAGTATTCTCTATGTCTCTCTTTGTATTTATTTTTTATTGTAACATGCAGATAATGTATTATGAAGTCATGGTGTGTGTAAAATTCATGTGGCATTTGTGTCATATGTCTATATTATATTCACAATAGAGTAATCCCACGTGGTGCATCTCAACTGTCTAATGTTTTAGAAGGTCTCAATCGTTTTCCATAATGTTGATGTGGTAGACCTCCACTTCTCGAATATGTGACCATGAATCTTAGATCAAAAAGATATTATAAACTCTATTGGCGGCAAACATATATTCAGTCTTGTAAATATTTTTAATTATGCAAATTTAGTAGAAAACCTTTTTAAATTGATTTGCTAATTTTAAGTCATGTTTCATGGTCAATTTTTGTTTAAGAAATGTATGACGGGTATGTCGAAATATCCTTATGTGGCAATGTTCGGAGTTTGTGATATTATGGTGAACAATTTTGGGCAAATCTTTTTTTTGATTTTTCAAAAAAAAAGTGTTAGGTATTTTTTATTTTTAGTTCTTTTATCATCTTTTTTACCCATTTTTCCTCACTATTGCAAGGGTGGGCGTTGATGGCTGACAAACGACTTAGTTGAATGATTTCACCTTTTACCCTCGTGTGGGCACTCTAGGTTTTGTTTGGTGTTGGCATCATTGGGGCCTCGCCCAGTGGCTGCGGTGGATGTTGTCGAATGTCTTGAGGTAGTGGTATTAAGTACAAAGGAAAAATGGAAATAAAAAATGAAAATAACAATGAAAAGACATACATAATAAAAGTACAGAAAATTTTGCCACAACAAATAAAAAATTACAAAATTGTCGTATGGTGTTAATGTTTGGGTGCGACATGCATTGTCTATACGAAATTTTATTACATAGAAGAGAATTGGCGGAAGGACTAAAGTTGGAACATCGTCAAAAAAGTAGGACTCAATTAACAAAATAATAAAAGGGTTAGGATTTGTAATTGGCGTCACATAATGTCTTTAAATTTTCTTGATAATAATCCGGTCTAGATTCGATAAGTCTCGATCCGATAATGTTAAGGCCATTTTGTTTGTTACGTGTATTAATTTAACACTTGGTAGATCAGGATTTTTCCCTATTTGTATTACGTTGATCTACCTGATAATTGGGAATTTTGCCTAAGTCCCAATTTTGATCATGTAAGGCCATTTTTATAAGATAACAGAGCTTAGGACACCGTTATAGATGACGGTCCGGTGGAGGTGATATAGCCTCATAGTGAAGCCTTGTGGACCCTCGGGAACTCTCGTGCATCACTGAGGAGGAGACTATAGTTTTTTTTTTTTTACCACAAAATAAATACGATTTGTTAAGCACAACTTTCACTCACTATCTATAATAAACCAATTATGTCTTAGACAGTTTTATGCGGGATTTGATAAATTGTTTTCTTCAATCATCTACTTTAAACCATCTAATACTCAAGTATTTAATTAATAAGCCGATGTCATCTTAAGTTGACTACACGTAAATGAAAACATAAATCAGCATTTTTTTTTTTTTTTTTTGCGCTTAAATTTCTCATCAATCAAGGTGTGGTGGAACTTTCATTTTGCAAATAAAAAGTATCTAGGGCTAAATTGAACGCTTCACGGAATATAACAGGATTGAAAATGTACTTTAGATGTGTTTTTCACTCAATGCCACCATTTTGTTACTGCGGCCAGACGATTCCGGCAATTTTCAGCATATTTCGACTGTCATGACGGATTATCGTCATGAGAGAAAAGTATGCGGGTTGTAATGATAACAAAATATAAGGATCAAAAGTGAAATGCTCCAAATTACATGACTCAACAAATGTGATTTTCTCTTGCTACGACCAAGAGTAATGTAGCTGTGGATAACAGTGAGAGATAAAGTCGACTATTTATCCAAGACATGGAGG
>JAGVVM010006116.1:0-17108 GCA_019149425.1 Psidium friedrichsthalianum
AGGGCTCTTTTTCTCGGAGCTGTCTTATTTTGTCCTTAATCTCTACGACCTTTCACTCGATGCTGATATCTGAAGGTTGGAGTCATCTTAAGTGCTTCATCTGTGCAGGATATCGAATGGCAGCTGAATGTGCACGTGATGTTCTCTTAAAAAGGGTAGTGGATAACAAAGAAGATGGAGGTATTCCTTCTTGACCAGCGCCTGTGATTTGCTTCCAACATTTAGATGACTAGTGTTTCTATGATGAATGTTTTTTTGTCGAGTACCCTTGGGTGTAGTAAATTCACACTGATTATATATATATGTAGGTACAGTTGTTTTCTTGGAGCTAAATCCAACAACCTTTCTCATTTGCTTGTTCATCTGTTCAACATTCGTGCCTTTTGTAACTTCTATGACTAATTCACAATATCTCGGGTGATGCAGAGATATTTAAGTCGGACTTGATGAAGATTGCAAAGACTACTTTGAGTTCTAAAATATTATCTCAAGATAAGGAACATTTTGCCCAGTTGGCTGTTGATGCTGTTATGAGGCTAAAGGTATATTTCCAGTTATCAAGCCGGGGAAAAAAAAAAAAAGCTTTTCAGTGCTGCTGGTTTCACTTCTAAGTTTCTTTGCGCCTATGTCTGGAGTACACGCTCTTATTTGTAGCATCTATTAGTTTGCACTGCCTCTGCTCTTGAATGCTTTGTTGATATGTCTCTTAAATTGTCAGGGCAGCACAAACTTAGAAGCCATACAGATTATCAAGAAGCCTGGAGGATCTTTGAAGGATTCTTTTCTGGATGAGGGGTGAGTGACTTAAGACCTTGTGAATTTTTTTGCACCTGCCTTTCCATTCACTTAAGTTGGAGACTTTATGATATGTTTCTCTCTTTTGCAATTGCCTTCTCATTTAGCAATTATCCTTGTATTTAATGTAATACGTTTGATAGTTCATTTTCATAGCAAATCTAACTTGGGTATGTTCTGTTGTCCAGTTTTATTCTTGACAAGAAAATTGGTATTGGGCAACCTAAACGTATAGAGAATGCAAAAATTTTGGTGGCAAATACTGCGATGGACACTGATAAAGTCAAGATATATGGGGCACGCGTTCGTGTTGATTCTATGTCTAAGGTTGCTGAGATTGAAGGGGCGGAGAAAGAAAAGATGAGGGAAAAGGTGCAGAAGATTATAGCTCATGGAATCAATTGCTTCATCAATAGACAATTGATATACAACTTCCCTGAAGAACTATTCGCAGATGCTGGAATACTCGCAATTGAGCATGCAGATTTCGAGGGAATTGAGCGACTTGGTCTAGTGACAGGTGGTGAGATTGCATCAACCTTCGACAATCCGGAGTCAGTTAAGCTCGGCCGCTGTAAACTAATCGAAGAAATCATGATTGGTGAGGACAAGTTGATTCACTTCTCTGGATGTGAAATGGGTCAGGCTTGTACAATTGTATTGAGAGGTGCAAGGTACAATCTAATTCTCTCTATTAGTGTGTATTCCAAATTGCTTTGTTATGGCTGAGTTCTGCTAACTCTAGTAATACTACATTAGCAAGCTGTTGCATTTTGATGTCTCAATCCTTTTGCAGCCATCATGTGCTTGATGAGGCAGAGAGATCACTGCATGATGCCTTATGTGTGCTGTCTCAAACGGTCAATGATAGCCGAGTGTTACTTGGCGGTGGATGGCCTGAGATGATCATGGCTAAGGAAGTGGATGAGCTAGCCCGTAAGACCCTGGGAAGAAGTCCCACGCTATTGAAGCATTCTCAAAAGCACTTTTGGCTATCCCTACAACTATTGCGGATAATGCAGGCCTGGACAGTGCTGAGCTGGTTGCTAAGCTTCGTGCAGAGCACCATAAGGAAGGATGTACTATAGGGATTGATGTCATTTCTGGATCTGTAAGTTCTCAATGTCAAAATGATTACCAACGTGTTCATTATTATTTATTTGGCTGTTATATGAATTAATCTGGTGGATCATGTTTGTAAGGTCTGCAAACTTTTTTTTCTCAATTATCGTTCAAGTTCTCCACCCTAAAGAGGTGGAAAATCCGTTTATTTAACCTTCTTTATCCTTAAGCCTTCCCCAATGTGTCCAGAAGGGCACAGGGTTATCAAATACATGTATGGCTAACACACTTGAAACCTTGCATGGAATGAGAGAGGAGATGGGCATGTTGAATTTTTGTGAGTTGATGGGTATATGGGTCTATCTGGTAGTGGTGTTCCTTGTTCTCTGTTGTTGGGGAGAATGACACATTCTCGCGTTTGGTTTTGATTTTTGAAGGCAGAATGCATATCTCATGAGGAGGGGAATGTGCACTCCTGCTCCAGTTAGAGAATTGCCTTTTTCTTCCCCATTTGATAGGCACACTCTTAACTGCACGTTTAGTTTTTCTTTTGCATTTCTCATATCAAGGACAATTGTGACATTGTTTGTACAGCATTTCATTTATTTTGAGCTCATTCCATCATAATTTCTTGTGCTGGTTTGTCTAAAAAAATCTGTCTCATTATGACAGGTAGAGACATGGCAGAACTAGGAATTTCCGAGTCATTTAAAGTCAAGCAAGCCGTATTGCTATCTGCACTGAGGCTGCTGAGATGATTCTTAGGGTTGATGAAATCATTACCTGTGCTCCGCGAAGGAGAGAAGATAGAATGTGAAGATCGAGAATCGTAATTGTTCCCAGACCGTTGGTGGTTTTCTTGCTTTCTTTAACTAACTTCAGCTTGCTAGTTCTTTTGCTGGCTTCTGGGAATGGAGTATGATCCACATATCCTAGTGATTATGCAAAGGTTAAACACTGGATTATTTCAATATGAGACTTTTATATGTTTTATTTTACTCTTTGTTGAGTAACTCCATGATGTTGCCCTTCTTTTTTGTCCGAGCTTGGAACATTTTTGAGATGTTTTGACTAAATAGAAGTGCTGGCCCTTGAGTACTTTGTGCCTTCCTCTCCTCCTGTGTCGGGGCTCTGCTTGTCTTAACGTAGAGGTGGAGCTGAATTCAAGCTCTTAAAAGGAGTTATTTGCATCTCTCAAATGATTCAGGTGGTGTTTCACTGTAGTGTTGACCGTGGACTTAGTTTTGACGCTGGATTGCTTGATGCTTTCTCCTCTTTTGTCTTGTTGAAAACTTGATACTGAATAAACTTGATTAATTTTTCAAGTCCGAGTCCAAGAATAGAAGCGTAGTATCATATTTCCTATATGATCGGGTGACAATGCTATCTTTGAACTTTTACATTTTTTTCCGGCTTCATTTGCTCATGGAAAATGAATAGTTTGAAAAATATTTCTTTGAAAATGATCGATTGTGTCGGTTAAAATAGTTGTTCTAATAAAAATTGGCTTCATTAACATAGAAATGATTGCTTGTATCGGTTAAAATAGTTATTCTAATAAAAAATGATTTCATTAATGGTAACAATTTATGTTTAAAATTTTCGTGAATAATGAAAAAAATAATTTTTGTTAATTTATTCATTTTTATAAGCGATACAAACTATTACTTTTAAGAAAATATTAAAAAAAACAAATGGAACCCTAGTGTTTTCAATGTTTGCTTTGATTTATCTAAGTCATCTAAAAACTCAAAATGTGAAAAGGTTGTATGTGAATTTATGTGTCAATATTTATATATTACGAGACTTTTAGGTTTTTTATGATTAATAAGAGGTAAAGATTTGTAAGAGGATAAAATAGCCAAAAGTAAAAAGTCTTCAAACGAATTTGGTTTCTATGCTAAACATGCCACTTAATGTTATACAAAAGGGTTACTTTGTCAGCATGCAAATTTTTCATGGAAATTACAAAAAAAAAGCTATAGCTTATTACAACTGTGCCAATTCAATCATAATTTTTTTTTATATCAATTCAATTCTAAATCTTTTACATTCGCAGCCAGTTCAGTCATTGTAGCCATTTTGGCTGGAATCAATTGATATGGACGCTGGCTAGCACTGACGAGAGTGCCAGTATTAACGTGACTAATTTTTAATGATATTTTTTTTAAAAAAAATTTTTCTTTACTTTTTTCCCCTTCCCTTCTTCTTCCTCCAATCGAACGTTGGCTAGAGGCTAGAGCCGTGAGCGCGAGGTCGACCATGCCCTCGTCGGCTTTGTCCTCTGATCGAGAGGAGAAGAAGGGAGGGGAAAAAGAGAAAGAAGAGAATAAAAATAATTAAAATGTTATCAAAAATTGGCCATGTCAGTATTGACCGTCATCTACGTGAGTGCCAGTAGCTAAATTTGGTCGGAAGGATGGAATTGGCATAAAAAGATTTATAACTAAATTGACACAAAAAAGATTTAACATTGAATTAACACATTCGCAATAGGTTTATGATTTTTTTGATAATTTTTTTTCAATTGTTTTATTGTAAAAAAATTCGTAAGTCAAAATTCAAATTACATTTGGATTGAGTTTGAACTTGTCAACTATATATAGTTTGGGAATCGAAATGCTATCTTAGTTTTATCAATTTGTAGTGTAAATTGTTTTGTCATATGTATACGACAAGTTTTTGGGAAAGTATAAGTAGATCAAGTGAACCTGATCCGTTGTTAATCACATGGTTTTGTTTGAATTTTACTACAAAGTACAAACAGAAGCAGCATGCTTGCATCAGTGTGGTTTTTCCCGATATGGCAAGTTTGTCTGGGTAAATTTCATTCACCTTGTGCACAAGTTTGATGCTTAAAGTGAATCCTCTATCCAGACAGGCAGACACCCTTCCGCGCAATATCCTTGGTTCGTGGAAGCTGTTGCTCTGCCTACTATATCCGCCTATCCGGTACCAACTATAAGACAACTGTGATCCGACCGCAGATGTAAGCAGAGTTGAAGAGCTGGCCAATTTTGCGTGGTTTTTGTAAGAGATCTGTTTTATTTAGATGTGGGTTTGCTCCCTTTTTTTTTTTTTTTCGGTGAAGGCATGGCATTATGGTATAACTTGCTTGAACACGTCTTGGCAGACATCTGAAGCATGCTATATGATACCCTTTTTTCTTTCGGCTGTTAAGCAAAGCACACCGTACTTGAAATGGAGACGATGAAGTCAACCTTGCGAAGTGCTGATGACCAACGCCATAATTATAGGTTAACGATGAGGTGTAAGGCTTCTGAGTTAATGTTCACGACGGCCGGCTATCGATCTCTCCCTAGGGCTTCCCTTTTAGATTGCTCGGAAAACTCGATGTGCATCACGAGGTCTACGAACCTTCAAAAATGAGAAAGAAAAAAAAAATCCTCGCCGTCATAACGACTACCGTGATCCCATGATCTTGAAAGCTCCCATTAGACTATCGGCTTCTCCAATTCTCCTTTTCCTTTTCCTCATCCTCAGGCGTGTGAGTTAATTCCTTGAGCTACTGATAAAAGCATTAGAGCGTTGAAGTTATTAGATTGCTTTATTAATGCTCAAAGTCATGAACAATTCATTTCTTTTGCTTTTTGATCAGCGTAATCTGCAAAAGGATCCCGATAAGGATGCTCCACCGTCGGAGCCGATTAGATCATGGAAAAACCATGCGCTGGTTAGCGTTTTTCCAGATCAGTGAGTGCCGTAATAGAGCTCATAAAGACATGCTTTGTCAGAGTCGCTCTTCCTCAATTCTAGGATGAAGATCGAGAGGACTGCGGGAATTTCTCAGTACTTCATTCTGCATTTGTGCACACGGGGAAAAAAAAAAAATTGTGAACCGTGCAAAAAGTACATATATTTAGAGTGAGTGCGTGTCACTAACTCAGCGAAATGCTTATCAATCATTTTCTAGTTCCGAAGCAATTTAATAGACTCGCGAGCAGTCATCAGTCATTACTCATGGCGAACAATCGCATTGAGCTTGTAGTTGTCCATAACTAGAGATGATGCAATGAGAGCTTAACATTAAGATTCAAAAAATAATGTCGCTCATAAGAGTGATTCTACAATCGTCAGAAAGCACCATGCGCTCATAATTTTTTTCACATTGAGAGAATCAAATTCAACAGATCTCGGGTTGAAACGGATATTGGATGACCGAAGTTTGATGTGTTGCATTTCGATCCACCGCTAAGAGATTCTAGCGGCACGCATTCGCCCTTCAGTTTTTACTTTTTGGTGGACTAGAATGGAAGCGTTGGACTTTTACCGAACGAAGAAATAGTGCTATTAGCGAGAGAGGTTTTAACGGCCTCGCGGACGACTGTCTAAAACCCCGCAACGCCTCACTTCCGATGAGCGGCGTCCTCCTTTTCTTGTCAGGTTTCATTCAGTTTCACTTTCATTAGGACAAGATCGTCTTCTTCAGGTGATCTCTCTTTCTCTCTGATCTTCTCGTTAATCTCATGTTTTCCATTTGCTGGTCTGAAATCCACGCTGTGGTTACGCTGGCGAGCGCTTGTTTGTTGTTTGATTGCGCGGAAAAATTCGAGAGAGAAAGACGTTGATGAAAAGGTGAGGCGGAGTGTGCTTTGTTAGGCAACGCTCTAGGAGCTGCAAGCTTTGGATTGAGGCCCTTTCGATGGAGTTTCTTGCTCGATTGCGCTTGCTTTTTCTGCTGAATGAAGTTCTTATCTAACCCGCAGGTGAATGGCTCATGTCCATGTTCACTTGCGTTTTTTTTTTTTCCCTTTTTTTGTGGCCAGCTGTTCACAGTGAACACTCAAATTCAGGCCTTTTTTTTTTTTTAAGTGCCAGATGGAAAAAATGGAGTTGGATGGTTTGATTCCATATGTCGGGACAGGAAATTCCAGTTCCGAGATTGAAGCATACGGGCAGGATGCGGATCAAATTCTGATCAAGGTTACTGAGGTAAGGTTGCATTGTTTGTTGTCAAGTAGTATTGGCCTCTTAAAATCTTACGGCGATTTTGCTTTTCATGAATTTTTTTTTTTTTATCGTATCTATATATATGTATGCTCAGTTTCGTTGCATCTGTAAGACTTGGAGTTCGTCGTACTAATTTGGTTTTTTACAACTTTACAGTTGGAGAAAACGGTGAACGAGGTCGAGCAATTCTGTAACGATCAAAGTAAAAAGCAACAGGCATCTCCAAAGGAAGCACACTTGGCAAGACGAAAGGCAGATTAGCCGTCCAAAGAAGCTGCGACAGGATGGTTGAAGTAGGGAAGCCGCTGCAGCGAAGAGAATGCAACAGCTCACCAGTCAGTTCGGTGTAATACACCCCGCCAGGCAGGTTGTTTTCTTACTTGCGCGAGAAGACACCATTTTTTTTTTTTTTTGGTGTCTTCTCGCGCAAGTAAGAAACAACCTGCCTGGCGGGTGTATTACACCGAACTGACTGGTGAGCTGTTGCATTCTCTTCGCTGCAGCGGCTTCCCTACTTCAACCATCCTGTCGCAGCTTCTTTGGACGGCTAATCTGCCTTTTCGTCTTGCCAAGTGTGCTTCCTTTGGAGATGCCTGTTTGCTTTTTACTTTGATCGTTACAGAATTGCTCGACCTCGTTCACCGTTTTCTCCAACTGTAAAGTTGTAAAAAACCAATTAGTACGACGAACTCCAAGTCTTACAGATGCAACGAAACTGAGCATACATATATATAGATACGATAAAAAAAAAAAATTCATGAAAAGCAAAATCGCCGTAAGATTTTAAGAGGCCAATACTACTTGACAACAAACAATGCAACCTTACCTCAGTAACCTTGATCAGAATTTGATCCGCATCCTGCCCGTATGCTTCAATCTCGGAACTGGAATTTCCTGTCCCGACATATGGAATCAAACCATCCAACTCCATTTTTCCATCTGGCACTTAAAAAAAAAAAAGGCCTGAATTTGAGTGTTCACTGTGAACAGCTGGCCACAAAAAAGGGAAAAAAAAAAACGCAAGTGAACATGGACATGAGCCATTCACCTGCGGGTTAGATAAGAACTTCATTCAGCAGAAAAAGCAAGCGCAATCGAGCAAGAAACTCCATCGAAAGGGCCTCAATCCAAAGCTTGCAGCTCCTAGAGCGTTGCCTAACAAAGCACACTCCGCCTCACCTTTTCATCAACGTCTTTCTCTCTCGAATTTTTCCGCGCAATCAAACAACAAACAAGCGCTCGCCCAGCGTAACCACAGCGTGGATTTCAGACCAGCAAATGGAAAACATGAGATTAACGAGAAGATCAGAGAGAAAGAGAGATCACCTGAAGAGACGATCTTGTCCTAATGAAAGTGAAACTGAATGAAACTGACAAGAAAGGAGGACGCCGCTCATCGGAAGTGAGGCGTTGCGGGGTTTTAGACAGTCGTCCGCGAGGCCGTTAAAACCTCTCTCGCTAATAGCACTATTTCTTCGTTCGGTAAAAGTCCAACGCTTTCCATTCTAGTCCACCAAAAAGTAAAACTGAAGGGCGAATGCGTGCCGCTAGAATCTCTTAGCGTTGGATCGAAATGCAACACATCAAACTTCGGTCATCCAATATCCGTTTCAACCCGAGATCTGTTGAATTTGATTCTCTCATGTGAAAAAATTATGAGCGCATGGTGCTTTCTGACGATTGTAGAATCACTCTTATTGAGCGACATTTATTTTTTTGAATCTTAATGTTAAGCTCTCATTGCATCATCTCTAGTTATGGACAACTACAAGCTCAATGCGATTGTTCGCCATGAGTAATGACTGATGACTGCTCGCGAGTCTATTAAATTGCTTCGGAACTAGAAAATGATTGATAAGCATTTCGCTGATTAGTGACACGCACTCACTCTAAATATATGTACTTTTTGCACGGTTCACAATTTTTTTTTTTCCCCGTGTGCACAAATGCAGAATGAAGTACTGAGAAATTCCCGCAGTCCTCTCGATCTTCATCCTAGAATTGAGGAAGAGCGACTCTGACAAAGCATGTCTTTATGAGCTCTATTACGGCACTCACTGATCTGGAAAAACGCTAACCAGCGCATGGTTTTTCCATGATCTAATCGGCTCCGACGGTGGAGCATCCTTATCGGGATCCTTTTGCAGATTACGCTGATCAAAAAGCAAAAGAATGAATTGTTCATGACTTTGAGCATTAATAAAGCAATCTAATAACTTCAACGCTCTAATGCTTTTATCAGTAGCTCAAGGAATTAACTCACACGCCTGAGGATGAGGAAAAGGAAAAGGAGAATTGGAGAAGCCGATAGTCTAATGGGAGCTTTCAAGATCATGGGATCACGGTAGTCGTTATGACGGCGAGGATTTTTTTTTTTTCTTTCTCATTTTTGAAGGTTCGTAGACCTCGTGATGCACATCGAGTTTTCCGAGCAATCTAAAAGGAAGCCCTAGGGAGAGATCGATAGCCGGCCGTCGTGAACATTAACTCAGAAGCCTTACACCTCATCGTTAACCTATAATTATGGCGTTGGTCATCAGCACTTCGCAAGGTTGACTTCATCGTCTCCATTTCAAGTACGGTGTGCTTTGCTTAACAGCCGAAAGAAAAAAGGGTATCATATAGCATGCTTCAGATGTCTGCCAAGACGTGTTCAAGCAAGTTATACCATAATGCCATGCCTTCACCGAAAAAAAAAAGGGAGCAAACCCCATCTAATAAAACAGATCTCTTACAAAAACCACGCAAAATTGGCCAGCTCTTCAACTCTGCTTACATCTGCGGTCGGATCACAGTTGTCTTAATAGTTGGTACCGATAGGCGGATACTAGTAGGCAGAGCAACAGCTTCCACGAACCAAGGATATTGCGCGGAAGGGTGTCTGCCTGTCTGGATAGAGGATTCACTTTAAGCATCAAACTTGTGCACAAGGTGAATGAAATTTACCCAGACAAACTTGCCATATCGGGAAAAACCACACTGATGCAAGCATGCTGCTTCTGTTTGTACTTTGTAGTAAAATTCAAACAAAACCATGTGATTAACAACGGATCAGGTTCACTTGATCTACTTATACTTTCCCAAAAACTTGTCGTATACATATGACAAACAATTTACACTACAAATTGATAAACTAAGATAGCATTTCGATTCCCAAACTATATATTAGTTGACAAGTTCAAACTCAATCCAAATGTAATTTGAATTTTGACTTACGAATTTTTTTACAATAAAACAATTGAAAAATTATCAAAAAAATCATAAACCTATTGCGAATGTGTTAATTCAATGTTAAATCTTTTTTGTGTCAATTTAGTTATAAATCTTTTTTATGCCAATTCCATCCTTCCGACCAAATTTAGCTACTGGCACTCACGTAGATGACGGTCAATACTGACATGGCCAATTTTTGATAACATTTTAATATTTTTTATTCTCTTCTTTCTCTTTTTTCCCCCTCCCTTCTTCTTCCTCTCGATCAGAGGACAAAGCCGACGAGGGCATGGTCGACCTCGCGCTCACCGGCTCTAGCCTCTAGCCAACGTTCGATTGGAGGAAGAAGAAGGGAAGGGGAAAAAAGTAAAGAAAAATTTTTTTAAAAAATATCATTAAAAATTAGTCACGTTAATACTGGCACTCTCGTCAGTGCTAGCCAGCGTCCATATCAATTGATTCCAGCCAAAATTGGCTACAATGACTGAACTGGCGCGAATGTAAAAGATTTAGAATTGAATTGATATAAAAAAATTATGATTGAATTGGCACAGTTGTAATAAGCTTATAGCTTTTTTTTTTTGTAATTTTCCATGAAAAATTTGCATGCTGACAAAGTAACCCTTTTGTATAACATTAAGTGGCATGTTTGCATAGAAACCAAATTCGTTTGAAGACTTTTTACTTTTGGCTATTTTATCCTCTTACAATCTTTACCTCTTATTTAATCATAAAAACCTAAAAGTCTCGTAATATATAAATATTGACACATAAATTCACATACAACCTTTTCACATTTTTGAGTTTTTAGATGACTTTAGATAAATCAAAGCAAACATTGAAACACTAGGGTTCCATTTGTTTTTTTTAATATTTTTCTTAAAAGTAATAGTTTGTATCGCTTATAAAAATGAATAAATTAACAAAAATTATTTTTTTCATTATTCACGAAAATTTTAAACATAAATTGTTACCATTAATGAAATCATTTTTTATTAGAATAACTATTTTAACCGATACAAGCAATCATTTTCTATGTTAATGAAGCCAATTTTTTATTAGAACAACTATTTTAACCGACACAATCGATCATTTTCAAAGAAATATTTTTCAAACTATTCATTTTCCATGAGCAAATGAAGCCGGAAAAAATGTAAAAGTTCAAAGATAGCATTGTCACCCGATCATATAGGAAATATGATACTACGCTTCTATTCTTGGACTCGGACTTGAAAAATTAATCAAGTTTTATTCAGTATCAAGTTTTCAACAAGAAAAAGGAGAAAAGCATCAAGCAATCCAGCGTCAAACTAAGTCCACGGTCAACACTACAGTGAAACACCACCTGAATCATTTGAGAGATGCAATAACTCCTTTTAAGAGCTTGAATTCAGCTCCACCTCTACGTTAAGACAAGCAGAGCCCCGACACAGGAGGAGAGGAAGGCACAAAGTACTCAAGGGCCAGCACTTCTATTTAGTCAAAACATCTCAAAAATGTTCCAAGCTCGGACAAAAAGAAGGGCAACATCATGGAGTTACTCAACAAAGAGTAAATAAAACATATAAAAGTCTCATATTGAAATAATCCAGTGTTTAACCTTTGCATAATCACTAGGATATGTGGATCATACTCCATTCCCAGAAGCCAGCAAAAGAACTAGCAAGCTGAAGTTAGTTAAAGAAAGCAAGAAAACCACCAACGGTCTGGGAACAATTACGATTCTCGATCTTCACATTCTATCTTCTCTCCTTCGCGGAGCACAGGTAATGATTTCATCAACCCTAAGAATCATCTCAGCAGCCTCAGTTGCAGATAGCAATACGGCTTGCTTGACTTTAAATGACTCGGAAATTCCTAGTTCTGCCATGTCTCCTACCTGTCATAATGAGACAGATTTTTTTAGACAACCAGCACAAGAAATTATGATGGAATGAGCTCAAAATAAATGAAATGCTGTACAAACAATGTCACAATTGTCCTTGATATGAGAAATGCAAAAGAAAAACTAAACGTGCAGTTAAGAGTGTGCCTATCAAATGGGAAGAAAAAGGCAATTCTCTAACTGGAGCAGGAGTGCACATTCCCCTCCTCATGAGATATGCATTCTGCCTTCAAAAATCAAACCAAACGCGAGAATGTGTCATTCTCCCCAACAACAGAGAACAAGGAACACCACTACCAGATAGACCCATATACCCATCAACTCACAAAAATTCAACATGCCCATCTCCTCTCTCATTCCATGCAAGGTTTCAAGTGTGTTAGCCATACATGTATTTGATAACCCTGTGCCCTTCTGGACACATTGGGGAAGGCTTAAGGATAAAGAAGGTTAAATAAACGGATTTTCCACCTCTTTAGGGTGGAGAACTTGAACGATAATTGAGAAAAAAAAGTTTGCAGACCTTACAAACATGATCCACCAGATTAATTCATATAACAGCCAAATAAATAATAATGAACACGTTGGTAATCATTTTGACATTGAGAACTTACAGATCCAGAATGACATCAATCCCTATAGTACATCCTTCCTTATGGTGCTCTGCACGAAGCTTAGCAACCAGCTCAGCACTGTCCAGGCCTGCATTATCCGCAATAGTTGTAGGGATAGCCAAAAGTGCTTTTGAGAATGCTTCAATAGCGTGGGACTTCTTCCCAGGGGTCTTACGGGCTAGCTCATCCACTTCCTTAGCCATGATCATCTCAGGCCATCCACCGCCAAGTAACACTCGGCTATCATTGACCGTTTGAGACAGCACACATAAGGCATCATGCAGTGATCTCTCTGCCTCATCAAGCACATGATGGCTGCAAAAGGATTGAGACATCAAAATGCAACAGCTTGCTAATGTAGTATTACTAGAGTTAGCAGAACTCAGCCATAACAAAGCAATTTGGAATACACACTAATAGAGAGAATTAGATTGTACCTTGCACCTCTCAATACAATTGTACAAGCCTGACCCATTTCACATCCAGAGAAGTGAATCAACTTGTCCTCACCAATCATGATTTCTTCGATTAGTTTACAGCGGCCGAGCTTAACTGACTCCGGATTGTCGAAGGTTGATGCAATCTCACCACCTGTCACTAGACCAAGTCGCTCAATTCCCTCGAAATCTGCATGCTCAATTGCGAGTATTCCAGCATCTGCGAATAGTTCTTCAGGGAAGTTGTATATCAATTGTCTATTGATGAAGCAATTGATTCCATGAGCTATAATCTTCTGCACCTTTTCCCTCATCTTTTCTTTCTCCGCCCCTTCAATCTCAGCAACCTTAGACATAGAATCAACACGAACGCGTGCCCCATATATCTTGACTTTATCAGTGTCCATCGCAGTATTTGCCACCAAAATTTTTGCATTCTCTATACGTTTAGGTTGCCCAATACCAATTTTCTTGTCAAGAATAAAACTGGACAACAGAACATACCCAAGTTAGATTTGCTATGAAAATGAACTATCAAACGTATTACATTAAATACAAGGATAATTGCTAAATGAGAAGGCAATTGCAAAAGAGAGAAACATATCATAAAGTCTCCAACTTAAGTGAATGGAAAGGCAGGTGCAAAAAAATTCACAAGGTCTTAAGTCACTCACCCCTCATCCAGAAAAGAATCCTTCAAAGATCCTCCAGGCTTCTTGATAATCTGTATGGCTTCTAAGTTTGTGCTGCCCTGACAATTTAAGAGACATATCAACAAAGCATTCAAGAGCAGAGGCAGTGCAAACTAATAGATGCTACAAATAAGAGCGTGTACTCCAGACATAGGCGCAAAGAAACTTAGAAGTGAAACCAGCAGCACTGAAAAGCTTTTTTTTTTTTTCCCCGGCTTGATAACTGGAAATATACCTTTAGCCTCATAACAGCATCAACAGCCAACTGGGCAAAATGTTCCTTATCTTGAGATAATATTTTAGAACTCAAAGTAGTCTTTGCAATCTTCATCAAGTCCGACTTAAATATCTCTGCATCACCCGAGATATTGTGAATTAGTCATAGAAGTTACAAAAGGCACGAATGTTGAACAGATGAACAAGCAAATGAGAAAGGTTGTTGGATTTAGCTCCAAGAAAACAACTGTACCTACATATATATATAATCAGTGTGAATTTTACTACACCCAAGGGTACTCGACAATAAAACATTCATCATAGAAACACTAGTCATCTAAATGTTGGAAGCAAATCACAGGCGCTGGTCAAGAAGAATACCTCCATCTTCTTTGTTATCCACTACCCTTTTTAAGAGAACATCACGTGCACATTCAGCTGCCATTCGATATCCTGCACAGATGAAGCACTTAAGATGACTCCAACCTTCAGATATCAGCATCGAGTGAAAGGTCGTAGAGATTAAGGACAAAATAAGACAGCTCCGAGAAAAAGAGCCCTCCACATTCTACTGCAATGATAACCCCATCTATAACAGCACCCATACACCATTTTGACTCATCATTTATCCTGAGGACCAACATTCCTCTTGACTGAGCTGTGAGCGGAACCACTATCATCGGCATCCACTTGGACAATTTATCTATCATAAAACCTTTATCCAACAAATGATATATTGTCATCCAGCTTACATCAAGCATGCCTGAGGGAAAGATCTTTCAATTGGACATAATGTGTTCAGCATTCTATCAATGCATAAACTTCAAGAACTGGAAGAACAGTTTTTACTACAATAGAAAAATTTGAAAGAAGAACCAAAAGAATATTGAAAATAATCAGAGATCACAAGAGGAATAATGCTCAAATTTCATAGTAAAGGTCCTGGGTCGTCGATACCAATATTCACATCTCAAACTCAGTGGAAAATATTGGAAAAAGCTTAGCTACCATGGAAGGGAAATGCGTAACGAATTGTATAGAATCCACAGGAAACAAGAATGGCAGATAAGGATTTCACAAACGAGTATAGAATCCACAAGAAACTCAAAGGATCCCAAACAGAGAACACAAGCACAACCAGAAATTATCGTCATTGGGTGTATCTTTGCATTGACCAGCTTCTCTGCCTCACGTAGAAGTTCTCCAGCCAAAACAACAACCGATGTGGTCCCATCACCAACTTCATCATCTTGAACTTTAGAGATCTCTGATTCACATATTAAGTTTTGCCACACCAGATACTGACATCGGTAAGCAAAGCATTAGAAAGTCTTCCCTATCTGCCACAGTTAATGGCTCTACAGGTTTCCTATGACTTAACTCAATGCTTTTATAAGTAGAATACTTAGAATCAAAATCATTAAATTTTCCTTATCCACTAGAGTTGCCTTCCAGGAAAATCTTCTACTGCCAGAAAAACATGCAACTATGATAACGATAAATTTTTGTAGTAGAACCACATCATATCATATGAAGGATACCAACAAGGACTTTGGCAGCTGGATTGTCAATATGAAGAGATTTCAAGATAGTGGCACCATCATTTGTAACAGTAACTTCCGGCCTCTACCCGTGATTGGCAAATCTTATCCTGAAGATATGATAAATCAAGAGAACCAACTTCAAATCACATAACAAAGGTTAGCCATCTCCAATCCACAGTTTACATCAAGCAGAACTCCAATTTAATATACATGGCAGAGGCTAACTTATGGAAGCCATTCCAGATAGACAATACAACAGAGAACTGTAAATCTTACCATCCCTTTGGACCTAAGGTGGTCTTGACCAAGTCGGCAATTGCCATTGCTCCAACAAAGGATGCCTAGAAACAAAAGTTGTAAATTCATAAGAGGAGATGACAGAGCAATAACTTAATACTATGTGCATTCAATTTAAAACGGTTTTTGAATGACAATAATCACCTACACACACTCAGTCACTCAACTCTCGTGGCCAACATGCATATTGACAAAAACATTCGCCGTCTGTTAATTAAATTACTTAGGATGTGGTGTAGTGACAAAAATGCATGAATAAGTGACTCAAAAAGCAATCCACCGACAATCAAGAAAGAGCTGCAATCGGAACTCAACATTCTGGCACGCTCACCCTTTTCTTCACCAGCCTCATCCTTAATATCCTATCAATCTGAGATATCCCACAAAGGAGAAAGAAAGATCAAATCACACGGAACCATGAAACATACCGCATAAAACCGCGGCCGCCAAAGTCATCAGCCAAACATACCGCCATCGTAGACTCGCGAGATGCTTGGAATTTCACCTGTAACAACATTTTCAACAGCATTGCTTAAGCAACAGCACAACAGCTATCCGGATCAAAATGCTGATAAAAAGCACATCCTAGTACGACCATTTTCAGTTTCATTCCAGCATACTTCGCAAGCAGAAGGAGAGGTACGACGAAGCCCAAAGTGATTTACAAAACAATGATCTGTAAGAACCGAAACCCTAGTTCGACGGTCGGAAATTACCTGGGTCCGAGCTTTGGATGAAGCGGTGGAGAGTCGCCGAGGAGGCGAGTTTAGGGTTTTGAGAGTTCTAGTCCCGCTCGGAGCTGGTTAGAGTTAGAAGTGGCAAAATTCAGATACCACAAGCCCTGTCCAAGGTGTTAAAATTAAAAGAAAATCATTTGTGTGTGGGGCCGAACACGAATCGAACTGATTAAACCTCGGAAAAATTAGTAAATGTGCACAAACGGTGTTTATGCATTGACGTTCTTGAAAGATTAGGTACACACTTTATTATTGAACATTTATAAGCGAAATTAGTGATAAATACCCATTGCAAGCAATATTATATGTATATACCACATATTTTATGATTTCAAATCTTTTTCAAAATTATTGTTTTTATAAAAAAGATTTTACGAGAGCATGACGTTCCTTTATATTATACAATGGGATAAAATAAATAATCCCTAAAATTGACTCAATCTGCAATTAATTGAAACCTTGAATTATTTTAATTTGAACAATATAGAAACAAAGTAACTTACCCAAGTGCGATGTGGTCCCGAATTTTAATCCTGATAAATAATCTCTAAACTGGTGAACATATCTTAACTTGAGTTGCTACATTACAAGAATATGTCAATGTTATACTTCATTGATGTAAGTTCAGAGAATAAAATTAAACAT
>JAGVVM010006117.1:0-10384 GCA_019149425.1 Psidium friedrichsthalianum
GATATAAAAGTCACGGTTAGGATAACATTAGTAAAGTTCATTCCACTACAAACTTGCTTAGTTATCCAAGCTATAGATGGACTAATAAAATCTTTTTGGAGCGGAAAGATCACAAGTCCAAAGAAAGCTAGAATGAAGATGCTGCTTTGCAAGTGTTAATTGCTCTCATAAAAAAGTCAATGAGGAGTGAGAAAGGGCACATATGACAGTTTTCTTTTAAAATTTTCTTCATTTTATTTTCCTTAATTTTCAAAAACTCAGCAAAAATGACAATTAAATCAATTCCCGCACAAGGGAGAATTAAATCAATACTCAAAGATTTTCTACTGGCAACGCTACACTCTTGTAAAGTTGGAGTGAGCTCGTGCTTACCCAAAATGAAAGTAGCGGTATATGGTGTTGCGACCCGAAGAAAATTTCATTTGGTGAAAAATTTTCCAGATTAATGGATTATCAGGTTAATTAGATTAACTAACTTAATATGGACTCTCCCAAGCCCTACCGAATCGTAACTTTGATTTTTTTTATCCCATGATTTTAGAATTGGAATTGTCACTAATCATTTTTTGGTAGGTCGATTAGAAACCTAAGTAAATTAGCGGAGAACTAAATTACTTCTACGAACCAGAGATTATGAGTTTGGAGACTTGGTTACACTAGTTAATTAAAACTATGACCTTTCGGTACCTTAATTCCACAGATATCCTAATTTTGGCAACTTAGTCTTAGTTTACTCCCAAGGCTTTAGTGAGGTGTTCTCTTTTTATATTTTCACTTTTTAGATGGAATGCATGAATGGTAATGAGTGCATGATAAGCAAAACGTTAATAGACAAATATAGACACGTGAATGTATACATGTGAACGTGGACATGCAATCATGAACATGCGAGCATAGATATAGAAATATGACATGCAAACGTGAACATACTTTACATGCGAATGTGGACACGCAAATACGGCATACGAACGCATACATGAGGATGCGACATACGAATAAATCATCAAGAAAAGGATTGGTCAGTCGAAATGGCACGTTTCCTAAATTTTTGGGGATTTTTCTGAATTTCTTGAAATTTTTCAAGACAATTTACCTATGAGGGAAAAATCGTCATTTTTGAATTGATTAGGAAGGAAAATCATCAAAATAGGATTGGCCAGTCGAAATGATCCATTCCTAATTTTTGGGATTTTTTTCTTTTGAATTTTGTTTGTTTTGCATGAATATGCATAAATTAATAACAATACGAATACGTATGTAGCATGGCAGGTATGCATGAGCTATACTATATGAAATGCACATGAATGACATTTTTTTGTATTTTCGAATGCTTGGGCTTCCCATTCTGGGGTTTAATAGTGTAGAAATTAAATTGTAAAAAGTAAAGGCAGCAAATAAAGAACCTCCAACGGGTGGGTCGATCTTGCCATTCTAGGGTTTGATGGTGCAGAAATTAAATTGCAGAAAGTAAAGATAGTAAATAAAGAACCTCCAACGGGTGGTTCGACCTGGCTCGGCCTACCCATTTTGAAGTCGTGCATTCTCCTTAGCGAAAGTCTCCATTTGTTTCTTCACCTTTTGTGCCTTCTTTTCATAGGTCTCAATCTCGACTTGATGGGTGGGCTTCACAATCATCAACGGAAACTTCGGAAGCATGTGAGTTGGTATTACATGGTGCTTAATATACCGGGCCTTCACATGATAACGTATTTCCTTTCCCTTGATCTCCTCCTGGGTAGTGATAGTGAGTGAGTCTTGGACTTGAGCCAAGTTTGGTCAAGATGCTTGATCTTGGTTCTATAATTCTCGGCTGCAACGAAGTCAACTTGAAAAGTGTCTGGCCCCAAAGGTGGTGGAATATCCTATAAAACTCCATATTGTCGTACCACACAGAGAAGATGATACCGCGTCATGCCAATAATACCAAAAGAAGTATAGGCTCTCGCTCACCATGGTACAAACGAGCCTTAGAGACTTGAAACCATATAGCTTACCATAGAAAAACCTTGGGACTCGAATCTTTAAATAAATCAATCCACTCGGAATAAGACAATCTAGCAATATTTTTTTGCAACTCTTGAAATTTTGCAATTGGGTTTTCCTCTTGACTTACCCATGGAATAGTCATTCTTGAGCCAAACTTAGCATAATGAGAGAAAAATCACATTTGCAAAAGTCCAACGGGATCATGAAATGTTTTGTCCTTGTTTTGCTTAAAACGAGTCAGGGATATAAAAGTCTCGGCTATGATAGCATTAGTAAAGTTCATTCCACTACAAACTTGCCTAGCTATCCAAGCCATAGATGGACTAATAAAATTCTTTTGGAGCGGAAAGATCACAAGTCCAAAGAAAGCTAGAATGAAGATCCTACTTTGCAAGTGTGAATTGCTCTCATAAAAAAGTTTAATGAGGAATAAGACAGGACACATATGACAGTTTTCTTTTAAAAATTTCCTCATTTTATTTTCGCTAATTTGCAAAAACTCAGCAAAAATGACAATTGGATCTATTCCCACACAAGGGCAAATTAAATCAATACTCAAAGGTTTTCCAATGGCAAGGCTATATTCTTCCAAAATCGGAGTGAGCTCGTGCTTACCTAGAATGAATGTAGCGTATATGGGCATCAGAAATGTGCAAGCACCTGCATGACCCCCGTCTGTAATCCGATGTCCAAAATTGCAACATATGACCCGTACGGCTAAGGGTATAGGTTCGTGCATCAATGCTCAAACGGCCCCATATTTGTTTCAACTCGGCCTTCGGAATGTACATGAAATGGATATCGATGTGTCCTATTATCTATAAATTACGCGCCACAATCCTAAGTGTTATGGACCGACCCAAACAATAATATAAGACAAGATGAAATTCAGAAGCATACTTTTACTATGGGATAGGAAAATAAACAATCACATGGACATGCACATGACTCGTGGGTTAACCTTATTCTAACTATCCTAAAGGCTCACAAATTGAAGCGAAAGACTTACCACAAGGCAACAATCTCGGGCACATAATCAAGGTTAGGCGTGATCTCACGACATAACCAGGATTAGCTGAGCCTTTCCACTTCGGCTGCTCGAGTTAAAAATTATAACCCCCACTTTGGTAATCTTACCAAGCCTCAGGCCTAACTTTTAAAACTCATTTTGAAAAGAGGTTCTGGATTGAATCTTGACTAACTTTCAACGTGATCTCACGCCGAACGCTAGAACCAAAACACAATACCATCCTAAAACTAGTGGCCCAGGTTCGGCCACGAGAAGTGTGTGATGTAGTGCTAAAACAATTAATCATGCACAATAGTTAAGTTCAAACATCGTTTCAAAATGTGCAAAATTAAATAAACAATTTCAACACCAATCTGCAAAATAAAGGGTTAGCAAACAAATTCCACCCCTTATAACTCCATATCTGCAAAAACATATAACACCTATAGAATGAGTTCCAAGCAACATCGCCAAAACCGAGATATCCATGAAATTTTCATTGGTCTAAGTCCACTAAGGCTTTTAAAATTTCGAAAAAAATTCAAGTACTCCAATTAGTGCCTTTTTTTAAAAAAATCAAAAATTCCATTTCCCAGTGGAGTCGCCAAGCTGTCGCGACCCGGATAAAATTTCATTCGGTGAAAAATTTCTAGGTTAACAGATTATTAGGTTAATTAGATTAACTAACCTAATATGGGCTCTCCTAAGCCCTACCGAATCGCAACTTTGATTTTTTTTATACATAATTTTAGAATTTGGAGTCGCCACTAATTATTTTTTGGTAGGACGATTAGAAACCTAAGTAAATTAGCGGGAGAACTAAATTACTTCTACGAACCAGAGATTATGAGTTCAGGGACTTGGTTACACTAGTTAATTAAAACTAATGCCCTTCGGTACCTTAATTCCATGGATATCCTAATTTTGGCAACTCAGGCTTAGTTTACTCCTAAGGCTCTAGTGAGGTGTTCTCTTTTTGTATTTTCATTTTTAGATGGAATGCATGGATGGTAATGGGTGCATGGATAAGCAAAATGTTAATAGGCAAATATAAACACGCGAATGTATACATGCGAACGTGGACATGCAATCATGAACATGCGAGCACAGATATAAAAATATGACATGCAAACGTGAGCATACGTTACATGCGAACGTGGACACGTAAATACGGCATACGAACGTAGACATGAGGATGCGACATATGAATAAATAATCAAAAATAGGATTGGCCAGTCGAAATGGCCCGTTTTCTAATTTTTTTGAGATTTTTCTGAATTTCCTGAAATTTTTCAAGACAATTTACCTATGAGGGAAAAAATCGTCATTTTTGAAAAGATCAGGAAGGAAAATCATCAAAATAGGATTGGCTAGTCGAAATGGCCCGTTTCCTAATTTTTGGGATTTTTTCTTTTGAATTTTTTTTTGTTTTGCATGAATATGCATGAATTAATGACAATATGAATGCGTATACGGCATGGCAAAGTATGCATGAGCTATACTATATGAAATGCACATGAATGACATTTTTTTTATATTTTCGAATGTTTGGGCTTCCCATTCTGGGGTTTAATGATGCAGAAATTAAATTGCAGAAAGTAAAGGCAGTAAATAAAGAACCTCCAACAAGTAGGTCAGCCTTCCCATTATGGGGTTTAATGGTGCAGAAATTAAATTGCCGAAAGTAAAGGCTGTAAATAAAGAGCCTCCAAAGGATGGTTTGGCCTTGACTTGGCCTATCCATTCTGGGGTTTGACGGTACAGAAATTAAATTGTAGAAAGTAAAGGCAGTAAATAAAGAACCTCCAACGAGTGGGCCGGCCTTCCCAATTTGGGGTTTGATGGTGCAGAAATTAAATTACCGAAAGCAAAGGCAGTAAATAAAGAACCTCCAAAGGGTGGCTCGGCCTACCCATTTTGGGGTTTTACAATATAGAAATTAAATTGTGGAAAATTGAATATAGTAAATAAAGAACTTTCAGCAGGTGGCTCGACTCACCAATTGTAGGATTTGATAATACAGAAACCAAATATAAGAGATGGAATACAACAGACCTTTACACCACCAATTATGGGGCAGAATCTGCCGCAATTTGGGATACAGATTTTTTAAGCGAAAAATGCAGAAAATTGCAATACGAATATGATATGTGAATATGACACAGCATAATCGAAATTTAAATCTATTCATTGAGGTAAGGACATTCTCGAAGATTTTAATGGTTATGATCGTTACTTGATTTGACGGATTTGATTGCCGAATTCGAACCTCGTGTCACCTTATGGATCAAGATTGCAGCTCGAACGATGGGGATGAACTCGTAACTTGTGTTGATCGGTAAAGAAATTAGTGATGATAACACCTAGATTTAAACTCCCGTCATTTTCAAGACTCTCTTTTGGAAAAAAAATTCTCTCTCTCTTTTATTTTTTTCTTCCTCTCTAATTTTTCTTCAATCTCCCAAAACTCTCTCAAATATTTCAAATTTTCTCTCTAAAAAAATTACCCCCATTCCAAGCTCTCTTCTTCCTCCTTTTATAGTCCACTCATTTATCCCCCATTCTAATTTCTCCACTAACTCTATCTCCCATTCTAATTTCTCCACTAACTCTTCTTCATCTTCATCTTCCCTTCACCATCTCTATCTCACATTCTAATTTCTCCACTAATTATATCTCCGATTCTAATTTCTCCACTAACTCTTCTTCATCTTCATCTTCCCTTCTCCATCCCTATCTCACATTCTAATTTATCTACTAATTTTTCTTCATCTTCATCTTTCCTTCTATCTCTCATTCTAATTTTTTCACTAACTCTTCTTTATCTCCATCTTCCCTTCTCTATTCTTATCTTATTTTCTCCATCTATTCTTCTCCATCTTTCCTTCTCTATTCTAATTTCTTCACTAACTCTTCTTTTAGTTATTTACAAAATAATCCCTCAAGTGTTAGGTATTTGGATTCTCGCCTTTGAGATTTTAATGCAAAATTCAACTAAGGCCTTTTTACAAAATTTAATCATTCTGGGTACATTGGGCTAAGATGAAAATTCAGACTATTAGTGGATAATATCACAACTCCTAAAAGTAATAAATAAAAATAAAATGACTTGAATTGGATTTTTTTAGGGCCGATTCGTGATTATGCTCGTGAGGGAACATATGACCCCGAATTGTATTTTTTTAATTTGTGATGGTCAACGTGAAAAGGGAATTAAAGGAAAAATATTGACTATTTTTGTGTATTTTTGTGGCCTCAAATGTTATTTTTTCTAAATTTTTAATTATTTTTTTATTTTTCAAAAGTATTAAAAAATACGAAAAATATGCAAAATTACTTTTTATTCAAAATTGGTTCCTTAGACTTGGAAAAATATGGGCACCAGAAATGTGCAAATGCCTGCATGACCCCAGTCTGTAATCCAATTTCCAAAAGTGGTAACATATGACCCACACGGCTAAGGCCATAGGTCCGTGCGTTAATGCTTAAACGCCTCCATATCTGCTTTAACTCGACCTTCGAAATGTACACGAAATGGATTATCGATGTGTCCCACTGTCTATAAATCACGCGCCACAATCCTAAGTGTCATGGACCGACCCAAATAATAATATAAGACAAGATGAAGTTCAGAAGTATACTTTACTGTGGGATAGGAAAATAAATAATCACATGGACATGCTCATGACTTGTGGGTTAACCTTATTCTAACTATCCTAAAGACCCATACATTGAAGCAGAAGACTGACGGCAAGGTGATAATCTCGCGCATATAATCAAGATTAGCCGTGACCCCACGATGTAACCAGGACTAGCCGGGCCTTTCCACTTCGGCTGCTCAATTTAAAAATTATAACCCCCGCTTCGATAATCTTATTGAGCATGGGGCCTAAGTTTTGAAACTCATGTTTGAAAAGAGGTTTCAGATTGAATTTGGATTAACTTTCAACGTGATCTCACGGTGAACGCTAGAACTAAATCACAAAATCATCCTAAAACTAGTGGCCCATGTCCAATCACAGGACGTATGTGATATAGTGCTAAAATAATTAATCATATACAATAGTTAAATTCAAACACTGCTTTGAAAATGTGCAAAATTGAACAAACAATTCCAATACCAATCTGCAAAACAAAATGTTAACCAAATACTTCACCCCTTGTAACTCCCATCTGCAAAACCATTTAAAACATGGTTAGGGACTGTCACGACCTAAAAATCAGTTTTACGATTTCAGGTTAATGGATTACTAAATTAATTAATTAGATTAATTAAGTTAGCTTGAACTCTCCCAAGTTCTACCAAGTCGTGACTTAAGTTTAATTTTTTAAAAAAATCTCGGAGTCGCCACTAATCATTTTTTGGTAGGTTGATTAGAAACCCGAATAAAATAGCGGGAGAACTACTTTATTCTCTACGAACCAGAGATTAGGTGATCAGGGACTTGATTACACTAACCTTTCAGTTAATGCCCTTTCGGTACCAATTTCATAAAAAAAATGTTCAATTTGACAATTATGATGGATTCTCCACTGAAACTCAAGGTAAAATTTTTTCTTTATGACGAGGGAAAGAAACTAAACTATATGCAATGCATGCGGTTTACTTTAAATATTTACAAGGTAGTTATAGATACGATTATATATATGATATGAAAATATGCGCTCTCTTATCTTGACATAGCGATTGATAAACGCAAATTTTTTTTTGGGGATTTTTTATTGTGCAATGAATATACCTCAAAATTGGATGTACAATTTATCCAAAGAAGACATGCAACATATTCAACGAGGCATAATCATAATTCGAATAAATCCATTTAGGCAACAAGATTTTTGAATATTATAAATGATTAGGGTCGTTACCTAATTTGATGGATTTGATCGCCGAATTTGAACGTCTTATTACCTTGTGGATCAAGGTTGCAAATGACGGCACAACGACGGGGATGGACTTGTGGCTTGAACGATGAGGATGGACTCGAAACTTGTGTTGATCGATGGAAGAATTGGGATGACAACCCCGAGTTTCAAACTCTCATTCACCTCTCAAATAGAACTCTCTCCTCTCTCTTATGTCTTGTAAAATTCTCTTCAAAAATGAATCCCCCCTAAATCTTTCCTTCCTCCCCTTTTTATAGTGTGTTCCTCTATCTATTTTTTTATTTTTATATATCTCATATTTCATTCTTATTTTTCCACTAACTCTTTTTTATTTTATTTTCCACTCTTGTTTTTCCACTAACTCTTTTTTTTTTATTTTCCACTCTTGTTTTTTCCACTAACTTTTTTAATTTTTATTTTCCACTCTTGTTTTTCCACTAACCTTTTTTATTTTTATTTTCCACTCTTATTTTTCCACTAACTCTTTTTTTTATTTTTATTTTCCACTCTTGTTTTTCCACTAACTTTTTTTAATTTTATTTTCCACTCTTATTTTTCCACTAACTCTTTTTTATTTTATTTTCCACTCTTGTTTTTTCCACTAACTTTTTTTATTTTTATTTGCAAAATAATCCTTCAAGTTTTAAATATTTGCATTTTAGTCCTTGAAGTCTTAAGTATTTGCAATTCAGTCCTTGAAGAAAAATATTTCTCTAAATCCAAGCCTTCATAAAACTTTCAACGCATTTCCTCTATACTCAGTCCAATTGCCCATCAATTTAAGCTCATATGTTCCGCCACAAACAGAATGAGATGCATGAAGAATGATTAATTTTTTTTTTTTTGAAAAACGATCAAAAAGGTTAGTAAAAAAATTTAGGTGTCAACAGCTGCCCCTCTTTGAGTGGAGGCTCGCAGAGGTTTCGCTCAAAGATCAAATTGAACCTAAATTTTGTCAATGCAAATGAAGAATGATGATTTTTTTGTGGGAGTTTTAATCCCATTTTTTTTTATGTAAATGAAATGATGAATGACTTTTTTTTGTGGGGTTTTAATCCCATTTTCTATGCAGATGAAATGATGCATGATATGTAGAACCATAAATAACATGTGTCAAGGCTTTTTTGCTCCAAAGAAATGGATTAGAGAAACCTGCACATGAATCGCATATGAAATATCTGTTTCACCAGACTACTCATAATGCTGATGATTCCCTTGATTTCCAAGCTTTCTTGCGGTTGCGAGGATCTCAAAGTACTGGGGCCTGTCTGTTACCTGTAGTTTCCTACAAATGCGAAACAGCGCATGATATGATTTGAAAGAATGTGCTTGAGTTGTGGTACAAGCTGCACCATTTTGTCTCTTGGGACCACCATAGGCCACCATGAGTTGGTAGAGGTAGGTCAAGATCACAAGAACCTGTCGATTGTGATTTGACAAAGATCAAGAACACGAGAACCTGTCGATCGTGAACTGATAAAAATCTCATGAGAGCGGGTCAATCATGAGCTGGTAGAGATAGGTCAAGATCACAAGAACCTGTCAATTGTGATTTGACAAAGATCAAGAACACGAGAACCTGTCAATCATGAATTGATGAATGTCTCATGAGAGCAGGTTAATCATGAGCTGGTAGAGATAGGTCAAGATCACAAGAACCTATCAATTGTGATTTGACAAAGATCAAGAACACGAGAACCTGTCAATCGTGAACTGATAAATATCTCATGAGAGCAAGTCAATCATGAGCTGAAAGGAATTAGAAAACTTACCTGTGTCTTCAGAGTTAATGATCAAGGAATAGACAGGCTGACTGTGTCATGCCCGCTTGTTCACTGAATGACCGTATGTGCCGCGTTGGATTCGAATACCCTGATAATCGTCAGAATTCATTCTCTTGAAATGTTCAAGTTGAAGATATACTTACTTGAGGATTTGGAAGAAAGGCCTAGTGATTTCTCGACAACTAGGCTTGTTCATTCAATAATCGCCGAATGAATTTCGAGACTTTGGAGGGTAACTCGAATATCGAGAACATGTTACCTGTCAGGCAATGTCATAGGTAATGTGTGCAAGCACTTTCATCAATGAGTTTATTGGTTCATGCAAAACTATTCAGTTAAGTTTGCAATGATTAGAAGCAATCTGTGTAATAACTCATGATGCAATCAATCAAATGTGGATCATGCTTAACTATTCTGTCAAGTTTGCATTACCAATTCTGTTCAAGGAGGTTATCATAGCATGAACACCTCGATTGCAATTTAAATGGGGGACTTCAGTCCGAAAGGGCTTTCTCCCACTCTCGAAAAAGGCTGTTTATCCTGATTGCAGGATTGAAAAGAAATCACTCAAACTCACCATCATCGCATTCAAGGGTCTGAGTAATCTCGCAATTGGTACGATCAAGCCGATCTGGAGGTCTTGATTAGGACCATAATGTAGGCTGGGTCAAAGGCTTACCAAAGGGGACTCTTTTGAGCCAAGGCTATTGACAAAAAGGTC
>JAGVVM010006118.1:0-10254 GCA_019149425.1 Psidium friedrichsthalianum
AACAATTGAGACTAAGGGGAATGCGGAGCTCCGTCTTCAGCGTCAGCTGGAAATCCAGGTGAACCAACTCGAAAGGCGAACTAGCGTTTGTAAGGGACCGAGAACAAAAGACTGGAGGTGGCCGTTGCTGGCGTGGAGAGGAGAGGAGAAACAAAAAAAAAAAGGGGAACTCTTAGATGGCTGAGCTGGAAAATGCTGGTTACCACCACGATCTTCCTCATCATAGTCCTAGTGATGCCACAAAAGAATTCGGCCACCATCCAAGAATACCTCATGGACCCTCCACACTCATCAACATTCTCTATCAGGAAGTACTATCCTTGCGTGACTGGTAAAGTCTGCTCAGAAAAAGTTCTAGATATGGCATCCCCAGTTGTTCTACTTAAGGCTATAATCACAGCTGCTGTCAAGAAGGCCATGATGGATGACAAAGCTATTCCAGCTACGCTCTTGAGAATGCAATTCCACGACTGCCTTCATCAGAGGGTGTGATGGTTCTGTGCTGCTGAACTCGATGGGAGGCAACACGGTGCAGAAAGATGGACCTCCCAATATTTCACTGCATGCGTCCTACGTAACCGACAATGCGAAGAAGTTCCAGTGTCCTCCTCCTCTATGCTTCGGTCCCCTGCCCCAAAAGGTTCGCGGGGTCTCGAAGACTCGGAAATAAAGGGCTGCATGAAGCTGAAGAAAATCGACAGACTGGGGCAGATTGAAACCTCGGAAGGAATCACTTTGGTTAAGGTGCCGGGTGAACTCGAGTGAAGCGTCCTAGAAATGCACCCGAATGTGCAGATCATCGAGAAGGAATTGGTAATACATTCGCCACAGGTAGCTCTCTTACTTCTTTTGTTTTACATTTATGCTATACATTTAAGGTGCCAACTTGCCATCCCTGGGATTATCTCTTGACTGTGGATACGATAATTTGCTTGATTCAACTCCCAGTACTAGAAAGTTGTTTTTTTATTAGCTATGTGGTGTTCTGTTATTTTTCAGTCGCAAAAGGGGCGTTAATCAATGAGTTTCATACACGAATATGCAAGTATCGGGTTTCACCTCATACAAGATGGTTCAGCTTTCGTTAATGTTAGTGGTGAACTGGTGATGGAATTGAGAGTATCATGTCTCATTGTGAATGTAAGTTCATGTCCTCGCTCATGAACAGAATGAAAACTAAAGAGGAGCAATCAAATTGAGAAGACCATGCAAACAAATAGAAAAATGACAATGTGGGTAATAAAAGGGTTGGTCTAACTGTCCACGTTGAGGTTGTTTTCCTAGGTTGGGATAGAAAGATTTTGGGCCAAGTTCAAAACTTAGGAATGGGACCCGTTAGAAACGGAAATTGAACAAAGAAAAATGAAATTTGATTTCGGCCAAAGCATGGCCTTTGTGTCTTAAGGCTCGAGTTGGACTCCTATAGCGTGAGCCGAGTCAACCTGACTCGATAAAAAAATGCAATAAAAAATAAAAAAATAAAGAAAATCATTAAAAAAATTAAAAAATTTAAAAAAATTTCCAAAAAATTTAATTAATTAGAAAATTCCAAAAATTCGTCAAAAAGCCTCAAAAATTAGGAGATAGGCGATCTTAACTAGTCCATCCTATTTTCGACAATTTTGCCCTTCCAATCTTTTCAAAATGATGATTTTGCCCCTTATGGGTAAATTGTCTCGAAAAATTAAGAAAAATCTCAAAAATTAGGAAACGGGCCATTTCGACTGGCCAATCCTATTTTTGATGAATTTCCTTCTCGATCTTTTCAAAATGACGATTTTGCCCCCTTACAGGCAAATTGTCTCAAAAAATTCATAAAAATCTCAAAAATTAGGAAACGGGCCGTTTCGACTGGCCAATCCTATTTTTGAGGATTTCCCTTCATGATTTTTTCAAAATGACGATTTTGCCCCTTATGGGCAAATTGTCTCAAAAAATTCAGAAAAATCTTAAAAATTAGGAAACGAGCCATTTCAACCGGCCAGTCCTATTTTTGATGAATTTCCTCCCCGATCTTTTCAAAATGACGATTTTGCCTCTTATGGGTAAATTGTCTCGAAAAATTTCGAAAAATTCAGAAAATCTCAAAAATTAGTAAACGGGCTATTTCGACTGGCTAATCCTATCTCTGATGATTTTCCTTTCTGATCTTCTCAAAATGAAGATTTCGTCCCTTGTGGGTAAATTGTCCCAAAAAATTAAGAAAAATCTCAAAAATTAGGAAACGGGCCATTTCGACTGGCTAATCCATCTTTAATGATTTTCCTTAATGATCTTTTCAAAATGACGATTTCGCCCCTTATGAGTAAATTGTCTCGAAAAATTTCAAAAATTGTGAGAGAATCTCAAAAATTAGGAAACGGGCCATTCGACTGGCCAATCCTATTTTTGGTGAATTTCCTTCCTGATCTTTTTCAAAATGACGATTTTGCCCCTTATGGGCAAATTGTCTCGAAAAATTCAGAAAAATTTCAAAAATTAGGAAACGGGCTATTTCGACTGGTCAATCCTATTTTGGTGAATTTTCTTCCTGATCTTTTGAAATGACGATTATGCCCCTTATGGGCAAATCGTCTTGAAAAATTTCAAAAATTATTTATAAAAAATTGCAAAAAATGGGAAATGGTCAATTTTGACTGGCTAGACCCATATTTTGTGACTTTGACTCTCATTTCTTCATGAGATGACAGTTATACCCCTCATGGGCAAATTGTCTCTAGAAAATCAAAGAAATAATTCAGAAAAATTCTCAGAAATTGTGGAAAATAAGGAACGACTACACTCAACTGGTTTGACTTATTTTCACTTTTCGATCCTCGAGAAATGACCATTTTATCCTTCTGATCAGTTTGATCCAAACTTTTCCCAATCATCCTAAATGATTTTTCATGAAATAAAATGGTACCGAAAGGGCGTTAGAGCAATCTAGCGTAACCAAGTCCCCGAACTCATTTCTCTGGTTCGCAAAAATAAATTAGTTCTTTTGCTAATTTGTTTAGATTTCTAATCGACTTACCAAGAACGATTAGTGGCGAGTCCAAATTTTAAAATCAATTAAACAAAAAACCAAAGTTGCAATTCGGTAGGGCATGGGAGGGTCCGTGTTAGGTTAGTTAATCTGATTAACCGATAATCTGTTCACTCGATTGTAAAAATTAAGTTTCTTTCGGGTCGCGACAATGCTCAACAAGCAAAATGCCTCAAAAATATTAGAGAATGATGGTTGGAGATGAGTTCACCATTGATGCATAGAGTGGAGCTCAAGAATTCGAACTCACAGTTTTCGGGATCATCGAACTACTGAAGTAAGTTCGATCACTTCCTAGAGTTGAGAAAGAGCTTCCCAGAGTGAATTCATGCTTCGATTTGGCCTATATTGCCGTGATTGAGCTCTCACAGTTCAGGTCTAAAAATGGCGATGATCATCTCGTAGAGAGAGTTTCTCTCTCCCTCTTCACTTTCTTTATTTTGTTTTTTTCCTATGAGAACGACATGAATCTCCTCCTTGATCAAAGCACGTCCATTTGGTTATATCCAACTTGAATTATTTTTGTGCGCGTGGAAGTTGTGTGACCAACTTGAAATTACACATGCCCACACGTGCATTTGGATAGCCTGAGGTCGGACGGCGATGAGTGACGTCGTCAGATCCATTTGCATCTCCAACATACACCAATTGATGTCCAATTTGGACCGCAAGTGGCTCAAGTGAACTCCATGGACTGTCGAGTCATTAATCAAGCTGTTTCGCCCTGCTCCGACTACCATTGGCTTTGAAGTTGGTGTAGATTGACGTGGGGAAGGTGGCACACAAAACACCTCCACAAGCTCCTCCAATCATGGCCATTTGACCTTCCAATTTAGGTGTCAAATCTCGGCCTGAGTTAACTAACTTGAAGCCATTGGGGAAGATGGACTATTCACGTCAGGTCATTGGGTCGGATCTTCTCCGACGTGATGGACCCAACTGAACTAAAATGACTAAATTGTCCCTTAAAAAATTTAATTTTTTTCAAATCAAACCACAAGATTGGACTTAGGGACATGAAATTTATCAGAAAATGGCATTTTCCCATAAAAATTTCACGGAATTACACAAAAACCCTAATATTTCAAGTAGACCTGAGGATCCATTTTACAAAAACCAAACCCTAGATGGCCTTTTCTACAAAAAAAAAAAAAATTAATGCCACCATTCAATCCAAAAGGACAAAACTATGGGGTGACGTGCCTTGATTTTTTTATCTAGTCCCTATAAAATTTTAACTGCATTTTATTTGTTTTAGGGACTAATTTGCAAAAATTAAACTGTGTATTTGGCTTTTTTTTTTTGCGAAATCTGATAATTCGGTGAACTTTTGGACGAAATATAGTTTTGAAAAATAGAGGGGAATGTCATGACTCTAAATGCAAAAATGGGAAATTAAAGGGCTGAAATGAAATTTATATAATTTTTTGAAATTAATATGAAATTATGATTAATTAAGCAAATCATAATTCCGAATTAATTTTTTTCAAATTTTCTTCCAAAAAATGAAAATAAAAATATTAAGTATTTTTTATTTTTGTGGCCTCAAATGCAATTTTTGTGAATTTTCAAGTATTTTCTATTTTCTAAAAAAATATTTAAAAAGAAAAAAAATGAAAATTTATATTTTCTTCAAACATGTTTCTTAGGCTTAGCTAAGGCTTTCAAGTTGATTTTTCAATTTTGTGATTTTTTCTTGATTTTTCAAAAAAATTTGAAAATAAAACCAACCAAAAATCAGATATCAACAGTTGCTTTTCATAAGTCCTTCATGAAGAATTTCTACGACTAGAACAAGTTGATAGATGATAGCATTAGTATACCATTATCAATTAAAAGTATGTCATGGACATGTAATACTGAAACACAATAGCGCTCTCACTGAGCTTTTTATATACACAAAGTTCATTCGGATTTTTGACGAAGCCAAACGATTTGATTACTTCATCAAATGGATGAAGCTTTTTATATAAGACTCCTAAAGGTTTGTTTGACTCCATAAATGGACCTCTTCAGCTTGCACACTTTATGGGTTTCACCAAGAGATTCAAAACATTGACGTTATTCCATATAGATATCCTCTTCTATAAATCTATTCAAGAATAGATTTATAGAAGAGGATATCTATATGGAATAACGTCAATGTTTTGAATCTCTTGGTGAAACCCATAAAGTGTGCAAGCTGAAGAGGTCCATTTATGGAGTCAAAACAAACCTTTAGGAGTCTTATATAAAAAGCTTCATCCATTTGATGAAGTAATCAAATCGTTTGGCTTCGTCAAAAATCCGAATGAACTTGTGTATATAAAAAGCTCAGTGAGAGCGCTATTGTGTTTCAGTATTACATGTCCATGACATACTTTTAATTGATAATGGTATACTAATGCTATCATCTATCAAATTGTTCTAGTCGTAGAAATTCTTCATGAAGGACTTATGAAAAGCAACTGTTGATATCTGATTTTTGGTTGGTTTTATTTCAAAATTTTTTTGAAAAATCAAGAAAAAATCACAAAATTGAAAAAATCAACTTTGAAAGCCTTAGCTAAGCCTAAGAAACCATGTTTGAAGAAAATATAAATTTTCATTTTTTTTTCTTTTTAAATATTTTTTTAGAAAATAGAAAATACTTGAAAATTCACAAAAAATTGCATTTGAGGCCACAAAAATAAAAAAATACTTAAATTTTTATTTTCATTTTTTTGGAAGAAAATTTGAAAAAAATTAATTCGGAATTATGATTTGCTTAATTAATCATAATTTCATATTAATTTCAAAAATTATATAAATTTCATTTCAGCCCTTTAATTTCCCATTTTTGCATTTAGAGTCATGACATTCCCCTCTATTTTTCAAAAACTATATTTTCGTCCAAAAGTTCACCGAATTATCAGATTTCGCAAAAAAAAAAAAGCCAAAATACACAGTTTAATTTTTGCAAATTAGTCCCTAAAAACAAATAAAATGCAGTTAAAATTTTATAGGGACTAGATAAAAAAATCAAGGCACGTCACCCCATAGTTTGTCCTTTTGGATTGAATGGTGGCATTAATTTTTTTTTTTTTTTTGTAGAAAAAGGCCATCTAGGGTTTGGTTTTTGTAAAATGGATCCTCAGTCTACTGAAATATTAGGGTTTTGTGTAATTCCGTGAAATTTTTATGGGGAAATGCCATTTTCTGATAAATTTCATGTCCCTAAGTCCAATCTTGTGGTTTGATTTGAAAAAAAATTAAATTTTTAAGGGACAATTTAGTCATTTAGTTCAGTTGGGTCCATCACGTCGGAGAAGATCCGACCCAATGACCTGACGTGAATAGTCATCTTCCCAATGGCTTCAAGTTAGTTAACTCAGCGAGATTTGACACCTAAATTGGAAGGTCAAATGGCCATGATTGGAGGAGCTTGTGGAGGTGTTTTGTGTGCCACCTTCCCCACGTCAAATTACACCAACTTCAAAGCCAATGGTAGTCGGAGACAGGGCGAAACAGCTTGATAATGACTCGACAGTCCATGGAGTTCACTTGAGCCACTTGCGGTCCAAATTGGACATCAATTGGTGTATGTTGGAGATTGACAAATGGATCTGACGACGTCACTCATCGCCGTCCGACCTCAGGCTATCCAAATGCACGTGTGGGCATGTGTAATTTCAAGTTGGTCACACAACTCCACGCGCACAAAAAAATTCAAGTTGGATATAACCAAATGGACGTGCTTTGATCAAGGAGGAGATTCATGTCGTTCTCATAGGAAAAAAACAAAATAAAGAAAGTGAAGAGGGAGAGAGAAACTCTCTCTACGAGATGATCATCGCCATTTTTAGACCTGAAATGTGAGAGCTCAATCACGGCAATATAGGCCAAATCGAAGCATGAATTCACTATGGGAAGCTCTTTCTCAACTCTAGGAAGTGATCGAACTTACTTCAGTAGTTCGATGATCCCGAAAACTGTGAGTTCGAATTCTTGAGCTCCACTCTATGCATCAATGGTGAAACTCATCTCCAACCATCATTCTCTAATATTTTTGAGGCATTTTGCTTGTGAGCATTGTCGCGACCCGAAAGAAAAGAAACTTAATTTTACAATCGAGTGAACAGATTATCAGGTTAATCAGATTAACTAACCTAACACGGACCCTCCCATGCCCTACCGAATTGCAACTTTGGTTTTTTGTTTAATTGATTTTAAATTTGGACTCGCCACTAATCGTTCTTGGTAAGTCGATTAGAAATCTAAACAAATTAGCAAAAGAACTAATTTATTTTTGCGAACCAGAGAAAATGAGTTCGGGGACTTGGTTACGCTAGATTGCTCTAACGCCCTTTCGGTACCATTTTATTTCATGAAAAATCATTTAGGATGATTGGGAAAAGTTTGGATCAAACTGATCAGAAGGATAAAATGGTCATTTCTCGAGGATCGAAAAGTGAAAATAAGTCAAACCAGTTGAGTGTAGTCGTTCCTTATTTTCCACAATTTCTGAGAATTTTTCTGAATTATTTCTTTGATTTTCTAGAGACAATTTGCCCATGAGGGGTATAACTGTCATCTCATGAAGAAATGAGAGTCAAAGTCACAAAATATGGGTCTAGCCAGTCAAAATTGACCATTTCCCATTTTTTGCAATTTTTTATAATTTTTGAAATTTTCAAGACGATTTGCCCATAAGGGGCATAATCGTCATTTCAAAAAGATCAGGAAGAAAATTCACCAAAAATAGGATTGACCAGTCGAAATAGCCCGTTTCTAATTTTTGAAATTTTTCTGAATTTTTCGAGACAATTTGCCCATAAGGGGCAAAATCGTCATTTTGAAAAGATCAGGAAGGAAATTCACCAAAAATAGGATTGGCCAGTCGAAATGGCCCGTTTCCTAATTTGAGATTTCTCACAATTTTTGAAATTTTTCGAGACAATTTACTCATAAGGGGCGAAATCGTCATTTTGAAAAGATCATTAAGGAAAATCATTAAAGATGGGATTAGCCAGTCGAAATGGCCCGTTTCCTAATTTTTGAGATTTTTCTTAATTTTTTGGGACAATTTACCCACAAGGGACGAAATCTTCATTTGAGAAGATCAGAAAGGAAAATCATCAGAGATAGGATTAGCCAGTCGAAATAGCCCGTTTACTAATTTTTGAGATTTTCTGAATTTTTCGAAATTTTCGAGACAATTTACCCATAAGAGGCAAAATCGTCATTTTGAAAAGATCGGGGAGGAAATTCATCAAAAATAGGACTGGCCGGTTGAAATGGCTCGTTTCCTAATTTTTAAGATTTTTCTGAATTTTTTGAGACAATTTGCCCATAAGGGGCAAAATCGTCATTTTGAAAAAATCAGGAAGGGAAATCCTCAAAAAATAGGATTGGCCAGTCGAAACGGCCCGTTTCCTAATTTTGAGATTTTTATGAATTTTTGAGACAATTGCCTGTAAGGGGCAAAATCGTCATTTTGAAAAGATCGAGAAGGAAATTCATCAAAATAGGATTGGCCAGTCGAAATGGCCCGTTTCCTAATTTTTGAGATTTTCTTAATTTTTCGAGACAATTTACCATAAGGGGCAAAATCATCATTTTGAAAAGATTGGAAGGGCAAAATTGTCGAAAATAGGATGGACTAGTTAAGATCGCCTATCTCCTAATTTTTGAGGCTTTTTGACGAATTTTTGGAATTTTCTAATTAATTAAATTTTTTGGAAATTTTTTTTTTTAAAATTTTTTAATTTTTTAATGATTTTCTTTATTTTTTATTTTTTATTGCATTTTTTTTATCGAGTCAGGTTGACTCGGCTCACGCTATAGGAGTCCAACTCGAGCCTTAAGACACAAAGGCCATGCTTGGGCCGAAATCAAATTTCATTTTCTTTGTTCAATTTCCGTTTCTAACGGGTCCATTCCTAAGTTTTGAACTTGGCCAAAATCTTTCTATCCCAACTAGGAAAACAACCTCAACGTGGACAGTTAGACCAACCCTTTTATTACCCACATTGTCATTTTTCTATTTGTTTGCATGGTCTTCTCAATTTGATTGCTCCTCTTTAGTTCATTCTGTTCATGAGCAGAGGACATGAACTTACATTCACAATGAGACATGATACTCTCAATTCCATCACCAGTTCACCACTAACATTAACGAAAGCTGAACCATCTTGTATGAGGTGAAACCTGATACTTGCATATTCGTGTATGAAAACTCATTGATTAACGCCCCTTTTGCGACTGAAAAATAACAGAACACCACATAGCTAATAAAAAAACAAACTTTCTAGTACTGGGAGTTGAATCAAGCAAATTATCGTATCCACAGTCAAGAGATAATCCCAGGGGATGCAAGTTGGCACCTTAAATGTATAGCATAAATGTAAAACAAAAGAAGTAAGAGAGCTACCTGTGGCGAATGTATTACCAATTCCTTCTCGATGATCTGCACATTCGGGTGCATTTCTAGGACGCTTCACTCGAGTTCACCCGGCACCTTAACCAAAGTGATTCCTTCCGAGGTTTCAATCTGCCCCAGTCTGTCGATTTTCTTCAGCTTCATGCAGCCCTTTATTTCCGAGTCTTCGAGACCCCGCGAACCTTTTGGGGCAGGGGACCGAAGCATAGAGGAGGAGGACACTGGAACTTCTTCGCATTGTCGGTTACGTAGGACGCATGCAGTGAAATATTGGGAGGTCCATCTTTCTGCACCGTGTTGCCTCCCATCGAGTTCAGCAGCACAGAACCATCACACCCTCTGATGAAGCAGTCGTGGAATTGCATTCTCAAGAGCGTAGCTGGAATAGCTTTGTCATCCATCATGGCCTTCTTGACAGCAGCTGTGATTATAGCCTTAAGTAGAACAACTGGGGATGCCATATCTAGAACTTTTTCTGAGCAGACTTTACCAGTCACGCAAGGATAGTACTTCCTGATAGAGAATGTTGATGAGTGTGGAGGGTCCATGAGGTATTCTTGGATGGTGGCCGAATTCTTTTGTGGCATCACTAGGACTATGATGAGGAAGATCGTGGTGGTAACCAGCATTTTCCAGCTCAGCCATCTAAGAGTTCCCCTTTTTTTTTTTGTTTCTCCTCTCCTCTCCACGCCAGCAACGGCCACCTCCAGTCTTTTTGTTCTCGGTCCCATTACAAACGCTAGTTCGCCTTTCGACGTTGTTGCACACTGGATTTCCAGCTGACGCTGAAGACGGAGCTCGCAGTTCCCCCTTAGTCTCAATTGTT
>JAGVVM010006119.1:0-21282 GCA_019149425.1 Psidium friedrichsthalianum
CCGCGAGGAAGCTGTGAGCGAACATTTAAACAGGCACCGCAGATGATAGATGCTTCCCCCTCTCTCCCCCACTTCCCTCCATTCCTCCACTCCCCACCCCCTCCACCCCCCCTCTCCCTACTCTCCCCCTACCCAGCCTCTCTACCCCTCCCGACTGAGATCCGAGTAATCTTCCCCTCCCTCTCCCCCCAACCTCCTTCCTCCTCTCTCCTCTCTTTCGGCTCCCTCCGCCTTCCCTCTCCTTGCTTCCCTTCCCCCCTTTCTCCCCCTTTCCCCCCCCCCCCCCCCTCCCTTTTCCCCCCCTCTCTCTCCCCCCTCTCCTTCTTTCCCCCCCCTCCCCTTTCCCCCCCCTCCTCCCCCCCCCCCCTTTCCCCCTCTTCTCTTCTCTCCTCCCCCCCCCCCCCTCTCCTCCTCTCTTCCCCCCCTTCCCCCTTCTCCCCCCCTCTTTCTCTCTCCCTCCTCCCCCCCTCCCCCTCCTCGCCCTTTTTTTTCCCCTTCCCCCCCCCCCCCCCCTCTTCTCCCCCCCCCACCGAGCCCCCGCTCCCCTCCCACTCGCGCCCTCCCTCCCTCCTCATTCCTCCTCCATCGTCTCCATCTCCCCCCCCTCCGCCGCCTCCCCCCCCCTCCTGCCTTCCTCCTCCGGCCTAGCCCCCCCCCCTCCAACCGCGCCTGGCATTCAAAATTTTCATGATTTAGTTAAATAAGAAATATTAGTAATACGACGTGGGTTGGGTCGGTATCTAATCCATCCTATCAGAAAGATTAATTAATCCATTAACTACCTTTCAGGTTGCCAACAGAGTAGGGTTTGTTAAATTTGTGTATACGAAAATTAAATTAAAACGAGTTAAATGATCAATATGAGTCGATCATATTCGACCAATTTTTCTTTACACCTTTAGCTGACGTATTTTTAGAATATTTTAATATTTATTAAATATTACCTTTTTATTTTCTTTTTTTTCCTTTTTTCTCTTTTCCTTGCGACGGGGCCAGAGGCTAGGGCCGGCAACTAGTGGCAACTGGCTAATGGAAGAAGAAAAAGCAAAAGACAAAGGAAAGAGAAAGAAAAGGAAAAAATTAAAAATGTTAAAATAGAAAAAAATAATAATTTAAAAAAGTATTTAAATATTCTAAAATTATTTCCACGTAAACATCGATCGAGATAAATGAATTGGCACAACTGCAAAAGTTTGAGATTGAATTTGGTTATAAATATAAAAGATTTAGGACTGAATTGATAAAATTTAAAAATGTTATAACTGAATTAAAAAAAATTTAATGGATTCAGGACTTTTTTTTTTTTTGATAATTTTCTCCATGTTACAGTGACCTTGACAAATTCACAGTCTGAACGAGCAGATCCGTCGGCCACTTTCTTTTTAAATGGATGGAAACCGTCGAATGCGGGGGGGTGAACTTCCTATCTTTAAACATCGCCCGCTCTGTTTTTCCTAAGCAAATTCCAGGGCAAGTCACCAGTAATTGAACCAACGCAAAGGTGGGTGGGGGGGGGGGGGGGTGGGATTGAAGAAATTATTAACAAATAAAGAGGACCAAATCGAGTGTAAAGGCCGGATGGACTCGCTCCCCCCTGGTCAATGTCGAGGCACTGTTAATAATACCTTTGAGATTCGCACGTCTTGTCTCCACGGGGCTTGCAAGACGGGGGGGGGGACCGCTGTTTTAGCCGATTTCTGCTCAACCTAAAACCACGGCAATCGAGCGCCACAAATCGAAGGATTTTTAATCAATCAACTTGACATTTCTAGGAAAGCATCGCAGGAAAATTTTCCCAAATTTTTTTAACTATGAAATTATATCAATCAATCATAAACTTTTTATCTAATTCGTCCATCCCGATCAATTTAGGCAAAAAATCGAGATGCGGACGTCAGTCTTCCTATGTGGCGTCACCGATGGACATGGTCAATTTTTTAAATAATTTTTTAAATTACTCCCGTTTTTTCCTTTTATTTGTGGTTTTTTTAATATTATCAAGGTCGCGCACAACCCTTGCCCAAGGCTGGGCTGGCGAGGCTCGGAGCCCTTGCTAGCGGTTGTGAGTTAACCTTGTGTCCTTAGCCTCGTGTTCAAGTGAGGGTTTTTTAAACCCTCGTGGCTTGAATGTAGCTATGGCGAGGTCGAGCCTCGCTACCTAGCCCTGGCGAGCCAACCTTCCCCAACGACGGCGAGGGTTATCGGAGATCTGATCGGCACAAGAAAAACAGATATAAAAAAGGCAAAAAAAAAATGAAATTACAAAAAATGTCCACACAACACTGGTGGCGTCACATTAGCAAATTCATGGCATGATGGATTGAATTAGCAAATTATGAAAAGATGAGGACTAAATCGGTCAAATCAAAAGGTTTAGAACCGAATCGACAGACTTATAATGGGTTTAGAAAATTTTGGTAATTTTCTCCGTAAGAAGTCTTCCTATCGAATAACTTTGACACAATTGACAAAAGAGTCGTGGTGAATATGGGACGGCGGAGCTACGCCCCTCGACGGAGACTAATCGGGTGCCGAAAGAGGCCGTATCGAAAAAAAAAGAAAAGAAAGAGAAAAGAAATCAAGATCCTATGTCTTCCCTAGTTTCAAACCTGCCCTTTTGTACTTAAATATGACCTAAATAAGGAAGAAGAAAAAAAAAAAGGTCAAACTCGAGCGGGGTAGCCATTTTGGGCACTTCACTCATCCGAGTGATTTATGCAGAGCCATCGACTATATATGTGCTTTCTAGGATCATCATGTGTAGTCCCCACGAGTTCCAATTTCCAAATTTCGCTTATGTTTTGGAGCGGCGACATATCCCAAGAGGACAGGATCTGAAACCCTGTTATCAGAACAGATTATGACTTATTCGCACCATAACCGTGCGGTCGATTACCGAATCCGTATTTAATAATGAGCACGCATCGAGAACTCCATATTTGGCGTCCTTAACACCATTATCGAGCAGAGTAAAAAAATTAAACGAGCACAGACTTGACATGAGCGAGCTCCTCTGATATCATTCGAAACTGAGCTTATCTGCCCACAAAACCCGAGGAGAACAAAACCCTAAAAACACGCACCCAAAAAAAAATCTCAAATTTAAATTAGCGCGAGACAGAAATAACATAAAAGATTCCACATCTCCAAATTCTACGCTATGCCCTTAGAAAAAGACGATTGCGATTCCTCCCCCACCAAATGGATGACAAAATTACTCTAATCATCATATTCCAGTTGAGTGATTGATGCTTTATCTTCTCCCTTTTTTTTTAGACTTTTCCTTTTTAGATGAAATTTCAAATAAATGCTTTAAAATGGGAATTGTTATATAAAAGATAGTCCGGTAACTAAAGACGTAAAGCGCCAATCTAATTTCAAATAAGGGTTAAGACGCCGGTCGACTTACACCACGCGATTTATATGAGTTATTCCGAAGGCTATATCAAGGGCAAATTTTTTTATGAAGATTTCCATTTTGACCCGTTTTGAAAAAAGCCTCAAGTGAATGTCGGAGTTCTTCCGAGGGCAAAAATATTAGAATGAAGACAAAGTTCTGTCATGGAGATATTTTCTTAGGATACAGTTATCTGAAGCTCAAACCTTAATGGCAAACCGGATCGAAACGCGAAATCGCGAACAGAATCACCCTCGGTGTTTGCCGCCGAAATCAGCTCGTAAGTTTCGCGTTTGAGCCGACTGATGGAGATTCAATTGGCCAACGAGCTCAAGCACTTACTTGAAATTTTCACCTCCTATTTATCCGTTGTTATACGAATATTTATTTAAAAAACTTAATTGTCATGATATATATCCCTTCTTGTTACAACTTATAAAAATGAGTAAATATAAAATATTTTTATTATTTGCGAAAATATTTAGACATAATGAAAATATTTTTCACTGATTAAATATTTCATAATTACTTTAAGAAATTTAAATCCTTAATTTTTTTTACGAGAGAACAGTAAATCGCAACAATTCGCGTCGTGTCACGACGACGTAATAACGCCGCATGGAAGGGTCATAAGCGGTACGTGAGCGGGTCCGATTTCATTATATAACAGACATATGAATTGCATTTCCCCCAAAATTGAAATCGTAATCTTCACTTCCATTTCGAAGCCAAACCAAACGCCGTCACTGATGGCCGAACCACCGGGATCGACCGGCTCCGAGACGCTCCGGTTCGCGGCCCACCTGCTACGCGGGCGGTGGTTCACGGTGTTCGCCTCCTTCCTTGTCATGTTCGGCGCCGGCGCCACCTACCTCTTCGGCATCTACTCCAAGCAGATCAAGTCCACCCTCGGCTACGACCAGACCACCCTCAACCTCCTCGGCTTCTTCAAGGACCTCGGCGCCAACGTCGGCGTCCTCTCCGGCCTCATCGCCGAGGTCACACCAACCTGGTTCGTCCTCCTCACCGGCTCCGCCATGAACTTCGCCGGCTACTTCCTCATCTGGCTCGCAGTCTCCGGCAAGATCCCCCGCCCCCGCGTCTGGCAAATGTGCCTCTACATCTGCGTCGGCGCCAACTCCCAGAACTTCGCCAACACTGGCGCCCTCGTCACCTGCGTCAAGAACTTCCCCGAGGGGCGCGGCATCATGCTTGGTCTCTTGAAAGGGTTCGTGGGTCTGAGCGGGGCGGTCATGACCCAGATGTATCTGGCCATTTACGGCAACGATTCCAAGTCCCTGATCCTGCTGATCGCTTGGCTTCCTGCCGCCATTTCGGTCTTGTTCGTGTACACGATTCGGACATTGGAGGGTGTTCCGAGGCAGAGGGACGAGCGGAGGGTGTTCTTCAAATTCTTGTACCTCTCGATTGTCCTTGCTCTGTTCCTCATGGTCATGACGATACTGCAGAAGCAGTTCGTCTTTCCTAGAGCGGCTTATGCAGGGAGCGCCACTGTGGTGTGTGCGCTTCTATTTGTTCCTCTGTTCATTATAATCAGTGAAGAATTGGCCCACTGGAAGAAGCGGAATAGCCTTCCAAACCCTGCTTTGAGAGTGAAAATCGATTGTTCGGAGCCCTCAGAGTCGAAATTGGTTGAGCCGGCGGTGGCGCACGTGCCGTGGTATTCCGATGTCTTCAAGCCGCCGCCCCGAGGAGAGGACTACACGATCTTGCAGGCGCTCCTCAGCGTCGACATGCTGATCCTGTTCCTCGCCACGCTGTGCGGGCTCGGGTCGAGCCTGACGGCGGTGGACAACCTGGGCCAGATCGGGGAGTCGCTCGGGTACCAGGCCCGGATCACGAGCACCTTCGTCTCGCTCGTGAGCATCTGGAACTACTTCGGGCGGGTCTTCTCCGGGTTCGTCTCGGAGAGCCTCCTCCTCCGGTACAAGGTCCCGCGGCCATTGATGATGACCTTCGTCCTCCTGTTGTCCTGCGTCGGCCACCTCCTCATCGCTTTCCCCTCCGCCGGGTCGCTCTACATAGCGTCCATCATCATCGGGTTCTCGTTCGGGGCGCAACTGCCGCTGCTCTTCGCCATCATCTCGGAGCTGTTCGGCCTCAAGTACTACTCCACATTGTTCAATTGCGGCCAGTTAGCCAGCCCGCTCGGGTCTTACATCCTGAATGTGAAGGTGACCGGGATGCTCTACGACCGGGAGGCGTTGAAGGAGCTCTCGAGGAAGGGGATGAGCCGGGACTCGGTGAAGGAGCTGACCTGCCTCGGGAGGCACTGTTACCGGTTGTCCTTCATAATCCTGACATTGGTGACTCTGTTCGGTGCTCTGGTTTCGCTGATACTGGTGGCCAGGACCAAGGAGTTCTACCGGGGCGACATCTACGAGAAGTTCAGAGATGGGGTCGAGGAGTCCTCGGAGAGAGAATCGGATGTGTCGCCGGTGAAGAAGGACATGGGCGTGGCCGGTGAGAAGTCGAGCTCTGAAAGAACAAATGCAAATGCTTGATTGGGATTTATCTGGGAAATTAAGGGACTTGTAGATTGTAACACTTGGGAAGGAGTTCATACAATTTAAAGCACCAAAAATCGAAAAATTCGATTTCAAGGTGCTTTACTCTTTTGTTTGCTCCTTCTACATAGCGTTCGACCGAATTGTATGGAGGCCAACTTGAGTTTGGATATACCGACGCTCTGAAAGAGCGAAATCCCGACGAAAACTAGTATAAACTTCATATATTTTTGTTGTGGAATCTTGGTTTGATCCGAGTAACTGTGAAGTTTCTGGAGAAGCTAGTTCTTTCACTGCCCTCACAAGACAACAGTCCCCAGGTGCAACTTGAAGCAGTGGACTTGATCTGTGTGGTGATACTCGAGTATAAAGCTCCGGAATCGAGCTTCATCGGCACACTACTCGAGCTCTACTCGAATATTCAATGTCTTAGCGATTCGAGTCGGAATAATAATAATAATAATATTGCGATTATTGACTTGACTTTGATGACTATTTCATGTGGGCATGCCAACAAAGTAGTGTAGCTGAGCCTTTTTCTCAGCAGCCTGATATAAGGATTCTTTGCTGTTGCACCGGATCACGGGGTTCGTTCGTTTGGTCTTATTAGCTGCTTCTCTCTCCCCACAGCTACAACTAGCGTTGGAATCTAGTGTTCCCATCTTATCTAAATCATCTTTTCGTCTGCTTGACACCGCAATCCAAGAAGCTCCCCTCTTTCACCTACAGGAGCACGGTCCGTGGAAAACCATGTAATAAGACATCAAATAGATCATCATCCGATGCGTCTCTGTCGACGCGATCAGAGTCTCACCGGTGTTTGAAAATTGTCAATCTCTATCCACTCGTCCCCTTCAATTTCATGACCAAGCGGTATGGAAGTTAGTTGTATCCGGATCACCGCGTGATGTCATTGGAATGTTACATGTCAAGTTGATTTTTGCGATTAGCCTACAGCAGACAATCAGCAGTTATTTCTATGTTCACTCCCCTTGTCTTCCCGTGTTCGTGCGCACTTACGTGCGCGCCCGTTTCTATCATAGGAAGAGCATAAAATCAGCTCCTCAAAAGCTTGATTTCGTTTCCAATGATTCCGCAAACTGATGCGCTAAAAGCGTAGAAATATTGCTCTCCCCTCATTAGTTTTGCTTCCACCCTCTTCTTGTCTCCCCCACTACCAATCAGATTCACATGGTCGGCACAACCATGGATTCAAACTTGAGTACCCACCAACCCATGACCACAAATTCGAAATTGAAGCGGTACATCGCTGCCATGTCAAGCACAGATCAAATGTTCTTGCTAACAAAAGAATAGTCTCAAGAAATTTCTTTCAGCTTGGAATGGACTCGAGGACTTTCTGCAAGGAACAGCATGCATGTGAAGGCGAAATGGAATCCAAAGGGAGACAATGTCTGCTGAGGTGTAACTTCCTGCGGGGCTTCAAATGCAACTTCCCGCTCTTATAGGTAACAAGGAAGCTACCCAATTCCATAAGCAGGAGAAGACAGAAACTACTAGCCAGGTTATTCATTCAAACTAAAGTTCATTCAGCTACAAGGGCTAGACTATGGTCAAGACCTGACACAACCTGTAGAACTTCCAGACCTTCTAAAGAGTCTAAGAAAGTTGGCTCGGTCTCGTCGTCGGAGCTTCCCAATCCAAGTCTTCCGTTTCTGCCGCAGCCCCATACCCATACCTCTCTCTTGGACGTGAGCGCGATAGAATGTACGCGCCCTCCTGAAACTGACACTGGACATTCCCCTGCTAATCCATCGACCGCCAGCGGAAGGTTCTCGGGCCCTGGCCTACCAAGCTGAGAGCTTTGATTCCATCCCCAAGATACAACTTTTTTCGAGGATTCTGAGGCATCCAAAGACGCATCCTTGCAAATTGCTAAGGAATGGCCCAGACCTGATGCTGTCAATATGGGACGTGAAGGAATATCAACTGGCAAGATTCCTAAGTCTTGACTTGCTCTGCCCAGCTGACCATATACGTTGCTCCCACCGCTTAAAAGGGCACCCTTACCTGTTAGACACCATGCAAGATCAACATTCATCTAAACCCAAAGAATGTGGATAAGAATTAAATGAAGCTAATTCTTGAGCCAGTTGCAGAGGCCACCCTCACTAAGTAATTTGTGCTTGACTGTCGGCTCATCCTGCACTCAATGTATTTAGGAAGAGAAACATGAGTAAAACTTTTACTTCACTTACCGCAAAGAACTAAGGAATGGTCAAGCCCACATGCTATGTCCGAAACTTCAACGCCACTCAGCTCTTCTACTAAACGAGGTTCCCATAATATTGGCATATCTTTCTCCTTCTCCATGCAATCTGAAACCCGCTTTTCTGCAACTTCTTTGGCTGAACTTGTACCCTGTATTTCATTGGCTGACATACTTGCGGTAGATTCCAACGCAGATATCTCCACCATTCCTCCAATCTTTCCTAACCTACCATCAGCTGAATAGCCCCAGCCAAATAATTTTCCATCCTCTGTCCTTGCAAGCGCGTGTCCCCAACCAAATGAAACCTGCGAATAGAGAGCACCCGTAAAGTTTTTCATAGCATTATCAATGACATATATCCACTTAGTATAAAAGTGACATGCTCACTTGTCTGGTTTAGCCACGGGGACGTATACTTTCCTACCTTAAGAACACAATCACACCTGAACTATCTTTTCTCCAGCAAGTGCATCTACTCTAGAAGGTGTGACAGCTTCTGTGACATCTTTCCAAGACCTAGCTGTCCGCGCTTAGACTTCCCCCAAACCCACAAAGAGCCATCATCTCCAATGGGCCGCTGATACAACACCGGAAGCAAATGAAGCCTTAACCATCACCTTTTCCAAGCAATGCACTCGCTTGGGCTCGTTCCATGGCTGCCTGACCATCCAGTAAAGTCGATAAGGAACTTACTACGCAGGACAAAACTACCAACCATATGCAACACCAAGCACCCATTGAAAGTTCAAGCTACTATTATTAAAAATACACAACTCGAGGACAAAAGGCCAAAGGCAGAGTTTGGATTGGAGGACAATAAGTCCAGCAGATCTTCACCTACATCACCTAGCTATCAAAACTTTTTAACTACTTAGAAATCAAATGGCATTCGTACGAAGCATGATATTCATAAGTACAATTTGCATAAATGGATCCAAATCTGAAATTAAATCAGCCATAAAACAATTACGCACATTAAAGATGCGGAGAAGTTAAGAAAAGGACCTAGCAAAGGCCAACAAATGAAGAAAACGACCTAAAGAAAGAGGATCGCGTCCAAGTTGCAATTCATGGTTGCGACCCAAGCCCAGAGATGGCCCTGAGAAGTGACGGCAAGCGAATGGTAGTGACCCGCACACACGCTAATCACATCGGAGGGTAGATTGGGGACTTTGGTGGGCTCGTACGGTCGTCGCCGCCGATGCCGACGCCGGTGAGCGACGACGGCAGGCCGAGAGCTCCGTGGCTTCCGTCGCCGAAGCTCATCACCGCCGTGCTGGTGCCAGTGCTCATGCCCCTCCATGTGCGACCGCTGTGAAGACTGGAGAGGAGACAGGTTTCTCGTCGCAACAGCATTTTCCAATTACGAGGGACTTGATTGAATTCCTGAGAGGAGAAGCCGATTTTTACAAAACAAAAACTTTCCGCCGGGTAGTCTCCGTAACGAAGAATCTGTGGGCCCGGCCATTTACTGTATCTCAACCCATCTTCTCGAAGTGGCCTCGGTTCATTTAAAGGAAGGAATCGTCTCGTCTGCCCGGCGGAAAGTTTCAATTTTTGGCGCTTTCTCTGGAAATTGGAGGCGAACGAAGAAAAGGGCACCAAGAGTACAGTCTTTGTTTTGTGTCCTTGGCGTGGTTTCATTTTTCCTCCCATGGAGTCCGAGTTTGGTTCTCGGCTTGACTTCGAGTTGGAAGACCTGCTCGTTTCCGCTCCTCCTCCTGTTCCCGCCAAGAAAAGGTCCTTTTCCCCCCATAATTTCTCCTTTTGATTTCTTTCACCAGCGCTGAGTCTGTGTTTCGAATTCTTGTTATCCACTCGACGGGGATTCAGCGACTAGCCTTGTCAGTTCGGGGCTCTTTGGGTCTTGTTGTTGCGTCTGATGCACTTGCTGCGTAGTGCGATCATGGCATACTATTAAGTACACTTTAGCTTTCATGGATCAGATCATAGCGGTTCTTATGTCCTAATATTAACATCGCCTCGAGTTTCGTCTCAATCTTCGGTAGCTGGGCGAATGGGGGGTCTTGGTGTTCTAATAGAATTCTTAATCTTTGGTGTGGATCAAGCAGTAAGAAGTCATTGGCTTGGATGATGCTGTTGAGCGACTTCTATAAAGAGAAAGGGCAGCGTGTTGAGGGCGTGGCGAAACGGAAAAGGGTGCTAAAGCATGATTCCGACGAGGAAGATAACGCCAGAGAAGCAACTTTGTCGCATACCCTTGATCAGTATCAAAAACAGGTGGATGGATCTTTTTCCCCTCTTGTGCATCTTAGGATCATTTTCAACTTTTGGATTGTCTTATTTGTTTGAATATCTATAACTGTGGATGTGTGACGGTTATAATCTTTATTTGTCCAGATGAAGGAAATGGGTGGTGAAGATGAATTATCCCACTGGGACTGCAAGTTTTTGGAGCTCAGGTTTCTCGTTTTTGCATTATCTAATGCCAATGTACTTACTTGCTTTTTGTTCACAATATCAATAGGGTTTTGATGCTAGCACATAGTGGCATAATCAATACTGCTTGGTTCCTCTCTATTTCAGAAAAGTCCACCAGCTGTCGTTTTACCTGAGCTTGGTAGCTGTGCTAATTTCCAGGCTCTTGGTCATAGCAAACTTAATTCATTGGTGGAAGTCAGTAAACAAGAAGGTACTCTTGTTGTTTTCATTCTGCAGCTGCATTCAGTGGATGGCATTTTTCTAGAATCTAGGTCAGCTGCATTCACAAGTTGATAAAACAATTTTGGATTCGGATAGTGAGGTGAGGGAAAAGATGTTTATGGAGGATTTTATTCTGGTGCAGAATCCGAGTTTTTGGAAGGACTTCTGGTCAATGGTTGGTTATCCAAGCTGATAACATTAAGTGGTCATCTTGAAATGGCTCTTGCAAAATGGGCTTTCCATTTATGTGAGTTTATATCTTTACACACTTTAAAATCCTGCAAATATCTGGTCTTGCGTCTTGCTCTTTAATATATATGGATGTCTTCCTCTGTCAGTGATGTTTGCATCAGAAGAGAGATTGAGAACTTCGGCGTGCGATTTTTGGTGTGACGTACTCTCAGGCAAAAATGAGGTTGGCTTACTGCTTCTTCTTGACATCAAACAAATGTCTCGTGCTCAATGTTAAGATTTGTGCTTATTGATTGTTCTCCTTATTCCTGGCCTTTGCTCATTAGGGAACTTCTGCACCCATCAAATAGACTGGCTCCTACATATTCTGAACTGGAAAGAGCCCTTAGCATATATGGATTTGTGTTTTTCTCATCTGACGCAGGATCTGTTGATATGGGTAAGCTCCTAAGTTTAGGTTCCTTGCATAGTCGGACAAAATAGTCGACATGTCTATGCTGCAAGTTTGCAGTATCTGAAGAGGAAGTGATTTTCGTTTGGTTAATTAGTGATGTCTTATAAGACTAGAGAAATATTATATGTTACAAACAAGGATGAATAAGGACAACAGGAGTGTTATAACTTTCATACGGTACTTCCTTAAGTGTTACAACTTTTTTTTTTCCCCGCTCACTTAAGCATCGCAAATTTGAAAAATCAATTACTTAAGAGCCATTGGCGATTTGCCTCTCCAGAAATCCAATGTGAACAATTTTGTACTTTTATATAACCTTTTATTATTATTATTATTTTTTTTTTTTGTCTTAGCGAGGGCCACCGGTGAGCCTCGCCAGCTGCGAAGGCATCCCATAGGGCGAGGCCGCGATGGCCTTGGGCAAGGCCTTTGTTACCCCTCTAGCCGCGAGCAAGCGACCCTTGCTCAGTCTGGTGAGGTCCTTTGCACCCTCGCCTGGTACCGCGAAGGTCCTCATCTTGGGCCTTTGCTGTCGGTGAGGGTTTTGGTGACCCTCGCTAGTAAAGAAAAAAAATCCATAAGAAGGAAAAAAAATATCCACGTCAGTGTAGAAAATTAAATAAAAATCTATGTAGGATGATTTGCCAGAAATAACACTCAAATGATCGATTTTGCAAGCACTTAAGTGAGCAAAAAAAAAAAAAAGTTATGGTGCTCAGTTATTGCCGTACGGAAGTTATGGCCCTCCTTCTATTCTTGTCTCAAAGTTATAGGGTTGTGGATTGTTGTTGCTGGTGCTTCTGTCAGAAGATTGCTTGATGAGGATGTCGAGAGTTCAAATTTGTTTAGATATCAGCTTTTCCCTTCTGAAGCAAGTCATATTTCTCCTATTGAACCGACTTATTTATTTTCTCTACTGGATGCGTTTACGTGTATGTAATTGCAACTTAAACATTAGTTTATTTATTAAATACGAACATGTGATCTCTATTGCAAGTATCTTTATCCAGATTCCAAGCATGCTGGCCCATCTTTGAATATTCGAGCTTGGATCAAATTTGTGGCTGCTTCTTGTCAAGTGAGGTCAGTCATTTGGATTCTCATCCGAGTCAGTCATTTCTAGAAGCCATGTGTTTAGCGTCGACGGGGTCTTTACATTCTTGAAAAGAAGAAACTGGGAAATCCAGCAAATAGTTTTTAAGAGTTTCCCCCCTTTTTTGGGCCATCAAATAGATTTTAGTAGTTGATCTTGATGATATTATTTTCTTATTTGAGCTTGCATTTTCATTTCTTTTTCAGGAGCAAATGGCCCATGTTTTTCAACTTCAGGAGAGCTGAAGAATTAACTGAAGTGTTGATTTGTCTGTTTCTAGACCGCCGACTTGAAGGCCTTTCAATGCTTCTGTATGCATGTTTGCTATCAGTAATCAGTTACTTTACCCATGAGAATGGAGCACCAGCTGCAAGAAAGTAGCAAAATCTCTTGCTAGCAGGTGGCTTGGCACTGCTCTACTATTCTTTCTAGGCCAAATAGTTAGTTTTATGCTCTTTAAGTAAGGGTCGTATGTAACAGAATCTCATTTTGCTTCTTCTTGTCTTAAGATGTCCTCTCCACTTCAATCAGGGCTTCATGCCTAGTTTGCTTGTTTTTGAAACCCAAAAGTAAGGGTTAACATTAAGAAGCTTTATAAGAGATTATTATTAGACGTGAAGCCAATACCTTGCTTTGGCTTTGTCGTTTCAATGAAGAACAATTTGGTGATTGATAATGACTGTTCTAACTCTCTGACCTCTGTATTATGTTCTTTGCCTTTGTACACAGTTCCGAACTTTTCTACACTCTTACCTTTTTATGCAGGTTATCTATGGACCTGAACTGCTGCGTGCTGTGGAGTGCATTTCTGGCATTGATTCTCGTAGCAAGTGCCTCAGAAGTGAAGTTGCCTATGGATGCTTGCAAATTTCCTCGATCATAAGGCAGGCCGCCTTTCTTCTTTAGTATCTGCACCCAACATGCTTCGATGAGTAAAGAGCGACACAGCTCTTCAATTAGCCTATCTATTTGTCATTTTGATTGCAACGTGCTTGGAGAAGAAGCTCAAGGACAACCTTCTTGCATTTGCTTTCATTGTCATGCCTGCATACAAATGTTGAGCGTGATGAAAAAGTGCAGATTGGTTGCAGATGCATTCTAGTCTGCTTTGTTCCTAGTTTTCTGATAAGACAACAAATACAGATAGTGAATGAGTTTTCATTGAATAAAGGTTCAAACTTGTCTAGTTGACAAAGCAGCCAAAATAATTCTGATCAAGAGCATGTTTTAGATGCTTTTATGCACTTTGAATGATAATAGATAATATGATTTGGTAGGATAGACATGATGTCGTCAATGTCTTTCTGAATGCATGTCGGGTGTCATTTTATATGTCCATGCAGTGAGATATTTCTTAGCTCATTGTCATTTCAACCGTGTAATCTTGGAAAAACAGCCAAAACTCAGGAGGCAGGGGCAAATGGCACTTGGTGGAACGAATTGTTTATAGAAACATTACATTCACATTCTCTCTCGTGTGCTTCTGGCCATTTAGAATCTTCCCATTTACAACACTTGTGCTTCTCTTCAGGTTGTAGATGAAGAAATCCTGATTCGCTCATATCCATTAATGTGAAAGAAAAAGGTTGTGACCTTTTCAGAATGTACATTTATTTGGTTTTAAGCGGAGAATTGGCTCTTGTTCAACTCAACTCTAGAAGATAAAGCAGTAATCAGGGAAATGTGGGTCTTTATCTGCGGAACTGTTCCTGTCTAATTACCAGCACAGATTTGAGATCGTATGCAGCAAAAGGTATGTATGCATTGCTAATGCCATTGTTGCCTGCTTTTTAAGATCTTGTCGCTAAAGACAACTTCACCCTGTGCAGGTTCGAAACAGAGCCTTGTATCTTCTCCAAGGTTCTGTCACCAGATGATATCTACGCAAGTATGTATTCTCTCCCAAATTCTCTCCTTAAAAAAAAAAAAAAAGCAGAAAGAGCTTTGCTTGAGAAGCAACTGCTTGATAGGTTTTCCTTTTTAAATCAGCGATCAACTCTGATGCCTGGACAATGTAAATTAGCTTGGAAGTCTATAAGCTGACAAGCTCCAAACGTGTGATTGTGCATTTGACGAAGAAAGATCAAAATTTCATTCTAATATTGTCGCTTGTTTGTGCTTACTGGATAAGGCTTAGCACCGTAAACTCTGTAGTTGTCTCCTGGATTCATTGAAGATGTACTGAAGTACATAATGGTTCTCTGACATGTCACTTTTCTCTTGGCGTTTCAGGAATCTGCGCCGATGTTCAGGGGAACTTGTAGCTCTGCATTCATCATCCGCGTTTAAATATCCTTGGATTCGCTAGAGCAGGAGGGGCGAGCTAGCACTCGAAAGGCGACCATTGCTCTCGAGCCAGTGCAATTGCAGGGCAGGTGTGGGGTTCTGGTGAGCCCATCTGTTAGCGTGCCTGTTGGTCATCGGTTTCGAGAACTCATTTTTTGCAGGAAGAACTCTGTAGGTTCTGTTTTGCCCGCTCTGTTCATTGTTTTGTAAGGTTTGGCCCTGGAAGGGCATTCCTGTGATCCTCACTCGTACAAATCAGACTTGTTTGTTCAACAAGATGTGTCCATAGATTCGGTTGAGAGATGAACAGTCGAATTACTCATCATGCTAGGAACTTGCTTCCCAGGATCTGGGCCCCAGAGAAAAGGCACGATGGGTAACGTTTACACGATTGCATGTTTGAAGAACTCTGGATACGATGTCGTAAATGTGTGAAATGCTGTCGAGATCATGGTAGGAGACTTAAAAAATGTACTTACGGGTAACGATCAAACTAAAATGGACCGGACACATGAAGTCAAGATTAAATAGTGAAATGAAAATTGGGATGAACAATGGTTTGTTTTGCGGAAAATTGATAATTTGGAAAATATTTTTTCAAAAATAATTATTTATATCTCTTATAAAAGTAAAAATAAAATGCGTCATCCATGAAAATGTTTAAATATAAGTTCTTGATAATGTGAAAATGTTTTTTTCTTGGCCAATTACATTGAGTGATATAATAGATCATTTTTTGAAAAATATTTTTCAATTCATTTTTTGAAAAGCAAATTAATATGCTTCATTTGTTCGCGAAAAATAACTTTCAGGAAAATATTTTTCAGATTTTTGGTGTTTGGTTCATGGAAACTAATCTCATCGAGGAAAACATTTTCTATCCATGAAAAAAACTCCTTTAAAGCGAAAAATATTTTTTTTTGAGAAGAGAAAAATATTTTCTCACTTTTCATTCCCCCTCTCTTTTACATTTCATTTTTTTAATTATTTTTACTTTTTTATTTTCCTATTATTTTCTTTTCTTTTCCCTTCTTCTTTGATCGGTCACTGGCCATGGTCATGATTCACAATTGGCCAAATCCAAGCGAGGCCAAGCGTCGCTGAATCTAGCGAGGCGAGGCTTCATTAGCCTCGAGTGTTCCCGTCGAGGTGATAAAGCAAGCCTCAAGCTCGCTAGATCTGGTGAGCTCGAGCCTCATTGATTGGTGGCGAGGCTCGATGGTCGGTCGCTAGCCGGAGAAGAAAAAAATAATAAAATTAGAAAATTATTAAAAGACATATATAGTGAAAATTGATTTTCTTTACCAAATGGTAGAGATATTTTTCAATTTCTTTTTAGGTCTTAGCCAAACAACAGAAAATATCATCATTTCCTTGAAAAATAACTTCTTCAAAATTATTTTCCGAAAAGGTTACCTTTTTTATGAATCGAACGGAGCCTAAGTACATTCTCAACAGCTTTTTCTTCATCATCTTTGTCTAGGTTCGGCCATTCGAATTCAGGTTCGGGAGTTCTCTTTATCGTATTCGCTCCAGAAGAAATGTTGCTTCGGAGAGCCGTTGGCATCCGAACCTACGGATGCATTTGGTTTCGCCTTTTCTTCCTTCTTTCATCCATTTTCACTTCCTCTGTCTGCAATTCCATCATCGCCTTTTCGCTTGCTCTCATTTCTCTATCGTCCTCTGAAGAAGAATCCTAGGGTTTCGGCTTCGCCTGTCGTCTTCATCAAAATTACACGAAAAGGAATCGCCTCGTGTTCTGATTGTGAACGGTTTCGCGTGCGATTCGGCTTTCAGCTCTTCTTGATCGGTTCATATCTCGCTCGGGCAGTAGCAAGCCACTGGATTCCACTCGGAGGTACTTCTGTTCTCGTATTCCTTCTGTATTTTTGCGGGGAGTGGTTCCGGAGCACGCTTCGCTGGGCTTGAAGATCGGTCATTGGAGTCCTAGGGTTTCGTGGCAGCGTGGCGGACGAAAATGAAAGGCGAAAGGACGGTGAAGAGAGCCTCGTTCGGTCACGCGCCGAGGAAGGCTTTGTCTGACATCACCACTCGCCGCTGCGAGCCAAAGCCCCCTGCAACGACGGGAAGCAGCTTCAGCTTTCGCCGGGTACGAGAGATTATGTGAATCAGCTTCTCGAGGTACATTGCAATCTTTGATGGCCATGTCTCTGCTGCCTGCTCTTGCTTTTCTGTGAGACGCGCCATAAATTTTTGCCTATGGAGTAATTGGAGGTTTTTTCCTGTACAAATTGAACCAGGAGAAGATGGCATTGATCAAAGTTATCGAAGAGAGGAAGTATCCTTCCATTTGTTAATCGTGTTCATCATCTATTTTGCTGCTCCTGCTATTGCTAAAAAATTGCGGTGTTTATTCATTGCTGAGGTGTGAGTGAATGGAGTTGATTTCCGTAGTTAACCGAAGATGCTTGGGGGTTTTCTTAATTGCTGTTGCGTAGTAAAATGATCGAACTTAGTGGGGCCGAGTTGCAGAAACTTCGAATCAGTTATCAGAAGATCCAGCTGCAGAATTGGAATCTTGCTCAATCCAACAGTCAAATGTTAGCTGTGCGGTTTCAACTCTATGGGTTACTTTTTTTTTTTTTTTTTTACATTCACGAACTGCGTAGATGACCATGTTTCTTTTGATCTAACAGGAGCTTCAATCTGGAAGGGAAAAGGTAAACCTGTGTAGTATGCTCTTGGTCGGTGAATTTTCACAGTTCTCCTTCATTTCGATATCGTGATTTTAAGTAATTGGATTGCATATTCAGCTAAGAATACTCCCTCATGATTTGTCGTGTAAATGAGCTCTTTGGTGTTGTGCTCTGTTTCTATACGGGTTTGCACCACCTTGGTGCCCTCTACTAACAATTTCTATTACATTAAAAAGCAAAGGAAAGATGTGGCCTTCTTGCCCCCGCTTCTGCAAATCTCTTCATACATCTAACCCTTATTTGTTTACCTTTCGTCAGCCGAGAGCCAAGTTGATTATACTTCATGTTGGTATCTACATGCTTAATTATGCTAATTCTTTACTATTGAGATGCAGTAAAAGAGAGTACCTGTAGTTCCAAATTCTTTGCTTTGATCACAGTATCCTTGCATACAAGCTCATGTTGGAGTATTCTTAGCTGAAATATGCAATCCAATTACTTAAAATCACGATATCGAAATGAAGGAGAACTGTGAAAATTCACCGACCAAGAGCATACTACACAGGTTTACCTTTTCCCTTCCAGATTGAAGCTCCTGTTAGATCAAAAGAAACATGGTCATCTACGCAGTTCGTGAATGTAAAAAAAAAAAAAAAAAAGTAACCCATAGAGTTGAAACCGCACAGCTAACATTTGACTGTTGGATTGAGCAAGATTCCAATTCTGCAGCTGGATCTTCTGATAACTGATTCGAAGTTTCTGCAACTCGGCCCCACTAAGTTCGATCATTTTACTACGCAACAGCAATTAAGAAAACCCCCAAGCATCTTCGGTTAACTACGGAAATCAACTCCATTCACTCACACCTCAGCAATGAATAAACACCGCAATTTTTTTAGCAATAGCAGGAGCAGCAAAATAGATGATGAACACGATTAACAAATGGAAGGATACTTCCTCTCTTCGATAACTTTGATCAATGCCATCTTCTCCTGGTTCAATTTGTACAGGAAAAAACCTCCAATTACTCCATAGGCAAAAATTTATGGCGCGTCTCACAGAAAAGCAAGAGCAGGCAGCAGAGACATGGCCATCAAAGATTGCAATGTACCTCGAGAAGCTGATTCACATAATCTCTCGTACCCGGCGAAAGCTGAAGCTGCTTCCCGTCGTTGCAGGGGGCTTTGGCTCGCAGCGGCGAGTTGGTGATGTCAGACAAAGCCTTCCTCGGCGCGTGACCGAACGAGGCTCTCTTCACCGTCCTTTCGCCTTTCATTTTCGTCCGCCACGCTGCCACGAAACCCTAGGACTCCAATGACCGATCTTCAAGCCCAGCGAAGCGTGCTCCGGAACCACTCCCCGCAAAAATACAGAAGGAATACGAGAACAGAAGTACCTCCGAGTGGAATCCAGTGGCTTGCTACTGCCCGAGCGAGATATGAACCGATCAAGAAGAGCTGAAAGCCGAATCGCACGCGAAACCGTTCACAATCAGAACACGAGGCGATTCCTTTTCGTGTAATTTTGATGAAGACGACAGGCGAAGCCGAAACCCTAGGATTCTTCTTCAGAGGACGATAGAGAAATGAGAGCAAGCGAAAAGGCGATGATGGAATTGCAGACAGAGGAAGTGAAAATGGATGAAAGAAGGAAGAAAAGGCGAAACCAAATGCATCCGTAGGTTCGGATGCCAACGGCTCTCCGAAGCAACATTTCTTCTGGAGCGAATACGATAAAGAGAACTCCCGAACCTGAATTCGAATGGCCGAACCTAGACAAAGATGATGAAGAAAAAGCTGTTGAGAATGTACTTAGGCTCCGTTCGATTCATAAAAAAGGTAACCTTTTCGGAAAATAATTTTGAAGAAGTTATTTTTCAAGGAAATGATGATATTTTCTGTTGTTTGGCTAAGACCTAAAAAGAAATTGAAAAATATCTCTACCATTTGGTAAAGAAAATCAATTTTCACTATATATGTCTTTTAATAATTTTCTAATTTTATTATTTTTTTCTTCTCCGGCTAGCGACCGACCATCGAGCCTCGCCACCAATCAATGAGGCTCGAGCTCACCAGATCTAGCGAGCTTGAGGCTTGCTTTATCACCTCGACGGGAACACTCGAGGCTAATGAAGCCTCGCCTCGCTAGATTCAGCGACGCTTGGCCTCGCTTGGATTTGGCCAATTGTGAATCATGACCATGGCCAGTGACCGATCAAAGAAGAAGGGAAAAGAAAAGAAAATAATAGGAAAATAAAAAAGTAAAAATAATTAAAAAAATGAAATGTAAAAGAGAGGGGGAATGAAAAGTGAGAAAATATTTTTCTCTTCTCAAAAAAAAATATTTTTCGCTTTAAAGGAGTTTTTTTCATGGATAGAAAATGTTTTCCTCGATGAGATTAGTTTCCATGAACCAAACACCAAAAATCTGAAAAATATTTTCCTGAAAGTTATTTTTCGCGAACAAATGAAGCATATTAATTTGCTTTTCAAAAAATGAATTGAAAAATATTTTTCAAAAATGATCTATTATATCACTCAATGTAATTGGCCAAGAAAAAAACATTTTCACATTATCAAGAACTTATATTTAAACATTTTCATGGATGACGCATTTTATTTTTACTTTTATAAGAGATATAAATAATTATTTTTGAAAAAATATTTTCCAAATTATCAATTTTCCGCAAAACAAACCATTGTTCATCCCAATTTTCATTTCACTATTTAATCTTGACTTCATGTGTCCGGTCCATTTTAGTTTGATCGTTACCCGTAAGTACATTTTTTAAGTCTCCTACCATGATCTCGACAGCATTTCACACATTTACGACATCGTATCCAGAGTTCTTCAAACATGCAATCGTGTAAACGTTACCCATCGTGCCTTTTCTCTGGGGCCCAGATCCTGGGAAGCAAGTTCCTAGCATGATGAGTAATTCGACTGTTCATCTCTCAACCGAATCTATGGACACATCTTGTTGAACAAACAAGTCTGATTTGTACGAGTGAGGATCACAGGAATGCCCTTCCAGGGCCAAACCTTACAAAACAATGAACAGAGCGGGCAAAACAGAACCTACAGAGTTCTTCCTGCAAAAAATGAGTTCTCGAAACCGATGACCAACAGGCACGCTAACAGATGGGCTCACCAGAACCCCACACCTGCCCTGCAATTGCACTGGCTCGAGAGCAATGGTCGCCTTTCGAGTGCTAGCTCGCCCCTCCTGCTCTAGCGAATCCAAGGATATTTAAACGCGGATGATGAATGCAGAGCTACAAGTTCCCCTGAACATCGGCGCAGATTCCTGAAACGCCAAGAGAAAAGTGACATGTCAGAGAACCATTATGTACTTCAGTACATCTTCAATGAATCCAGGAGACAACTACAGAGTTTACGGTGCTAAGCCTTATCCAGTAAGCACAAACAAGCGACAATATTAGAATGAAATTTTGATCTTTCTTCGTCAAATGCACAATCACACGTTTGGAGCTTGTCAGCTTATAGACTTCCAAGCTAATTTACATTGTCCAGGCATCAGAGTTGATCGCTGATTTAAAAAGGAAAACCTATCAAGCAGTTGCTTCTCAAGCAAAGCTCTTTCTGCTTTTTTTTTTTTTTTAAGGAGAGAATTTGGGAGAGAATACATACTTGCGTAGATATCATCTGGTGACAGAACCTTGGAGAAGATACAAGGCTCTGTTTCGAACCTGCACAGGGTGAAGTTGTCTTTAGCGACAAGATCTTAAAAAGCAGGCAACAATGGCATTAGCAATGG